>VDFB02169458.1:0-32343 GCA_007258455.2 Sequoia sempervirens | reverse complement strand
ACACTAGGGTTTCCCCATGAAAATCTGACAACAATAAAAGCAAAACCTTGAAGAACTATTTTCAATCAAAATTAAGATCAACAAGTCCCTTAAACAACATCAACAACTTGGATACGAACTAAATCGGACATCCAAGGGAAACCTCTATTTTCTCCTCTCAGAATACCCATAACTCAAAGAACTTTTCAATTTGACTCATTAACAACTCAAGCAGAACCATCAATCATGACAAAGATAACATTAACCGATTTACCACTTAGGGAAAAGCACAAAAAGAAAACATATGGGTTCCCAACGAATGGCAACATACATTGAGAGAAAATTTCCAACCCAAAATCAACTCACGAAAAGTCACATCAAAAGAATACATAAAACCACACGTTCTAATAATATATCCATTCATTCAATAAGAAGTAACTTGAAACAATCTAAAAGAACATTATTTTAAAGATCAATCATTTCCAACATTTAAGGACAACACAATATTGCGAAGTGAAGATAAAAACTAATGGTTTAAGCCATAAGACACTATTCACAAGTATACTCTTCCAAACACAAATATATTCCAATTTACACATTATAACAACAATCTCCCTTCGAAGATCAACCCACTCAAACAAACAATTTGATCCTGATATCAATCACAAGTATTTTCTAGAACTGTTCTTATAGAAAACCCACAAATCAACCATTAAAAGAATACGAGGGAAAATGACTTAGAAGAGATTATCTAATTTTATTCATTTACATAAACCCTTTGTTTAACTAAATATAATTAATCAAAACATTTATCGAATCTACAATCATTCACTAGCCTTTATCGTAATACCCAACTATTTAAAGTTTTCAAATTTATTTACGTCCATTTACCTTATAAATCAATTCTCCCACCTAAACAGAAATAATCCTTATCACTAATATTATCTACATACATCAACAACATACAAAACTCTACTTTTCATTATTTCTAAGTTAACTATTCCACTTGAAACTAATCAAATTAACAATAAACTAATCTATCAATGTTACCCAAATTATCAAAAAAATTAACATAAGGAAACTCTCTCTCTAATCACTTTACTAACTTATTCAAGAACACATCACATAACTCTCCAACTTAACTATCTAATAACTCTAATTTTCTAACTCCTAAAAATAAATCATTTTCTGAATATAAACACATTAATTACAAAGTCTTAAAGAATAATCCCGTATCCTATACGCACCCTACAAAAAAATCATTACTAAAGAATCTCTATAAAACATAATTTCCAATTAATCCTATATACATACTCATACAAAAGGATAACTTTTGTTAGCATATTCAAATAATAGATCATAAGGGACATTAAAATTATCACTAACAAATCAAAACAATAAACATCAAATAACACATTTAATATCTATTCGACTATAATTCAACTAAGGACGAAGCCCCCATTCAAAAATAACGTATTTCAAGGTAACATACTAATGTAACAGGAAAATTTAAAACATCCTTTCAATCGTTTTACGAAATGCTTATTCTCTAAAGTGACATTATCATTATCTCGCTTAGTATTTTTACCTTTGTTATTTGTTAATTTGAAATAAATAAGTAACCAAGCTTGTCTAACCTTATCTTCCACATATAAAATACTAAGTAATCACCAACAACTCAAAGTGTTCTAAGTTAAATAATCTATCAATTTCTCATTGACCTACTCACCTAAAAGACTATATTTAACAGACTACCTTCTTACTAATCTACAAAGAGTGATTACATTATACTAACATTTAAAGCTTCCTTTATATCTTATCTCTTCCATTATTGAGGCATCATTTAAATCAAACTGAAGAAATCGTAGAGACAATAACCTACAACTGTAGGTAACCATATACATATAAAGACATTTCATCAATTTACTTCTTTAGAAATATTCCAAATAAATAAATAGAGCTATTACCTTTTTACTCACCTATAACCATCTACATTACTACTGAAGCAATCCTCTAGAAATTTTAAGTTTCTATTTCCACTAATTGAGAATACAACAAATTCACCTCAAAATGAGTTATCAATACAAGCATTTAACCAGCAAGATAAAAAGAAGTTATATAAAATATTCTATGAATTATCCCAATATATATATATTTTATGCATGTGCAGTTATATTGTTGAATCCTAATTTCGATAAAAGTGCTCATAAATCACAATAAAGCAACCATTACAACCTAGATAGTTACTACACGTGAGACGCCCCAATTTGGACTTGAGTATAATTATGGGGGAACACATAACATCCATTAGTGAGATCCAAAAATAAACAAGTTAATGCTATTTTCCATGATAGCCCTAACCCCTTGCTCATATTCTTATTCTGCCAAGATTGACAGTGAAGAAGTTAGGCGGAAAGGATATAGTTTGGCAAGGAATAATATGTCATGGACGAAATGAGGGAAGAGGCATTTACAACAGTGGATTAAGTATTGCAAAGATACGAGTATTAGATGACGAGCAAGAATGATAGATGTAAAAGTTGGTAAACTGAATTAACCTTCATAAAACCATTAGATTTGCACGGGCAGATAAGCATTACACAGGGAAATACCATATAATAAATGAAAAGAATGCAGTGAAGGTAAAAGTTTAAATCGGGAAATGCAACGAACATGTGTAAGTGCAGGTATCAGGGAGGTTATATAAATTTAGATTACCAGACTATGAGAAGGAAAAACACTATATCCAATAACATCAATTTCTCTCACCTTCGACTGAAAGGAGGTAACTGGCAAGGGCTTGAAACCTTGCGCAGACCAAGAGAATTAACTAATCTGCTCATTGGTCCTCAATTTCTTTACTTGAACAATCTGCTCACTGATGGCGTCAGAGAAGACACACAAACCAAGCTTCCTCCAATTTTGGGATGGTTACGGTTGCAAAGGCGTGAGAAGCCAGTCTTGCGGATAACATTTGGGATTTTGTTACTAAAATCTGAGGGTTTATTTAATTCTATACACCCTAAGCTGCTATGGCCGTGATTGTGTGGCTGGCATATGAGAAAGTGAATATTGAAATTTGGAAATATCGCCATCTACTTGCATTATTATCAAAACTCAAATGTTAACACAAGTCTGAAGGAAAGAGAAAGGTGATTGTAAAACATCTAGTTGATTATTATACTTTTCACTTTCCGCAATTTCAGATTTCAGTTATAAAACAAATTTCCTAGTTCAAACACTCCATCACAGCTTTCAAACATTCATACTTTTATAGCATTCTCGCTTCAAATTCTTATAACTCAAGGGTGCATTTAATTTGGTTTCCACTGCTGGTTTCGTGATTGTATTCTTTACGCTTAAACTCAAGTTTTCTAGTCGAACGGGCTAATGGTGGCTTTCACAAAGGAGTGTATGCACCATGAGAGATGGGTGAGTATTCTAATCTTTCCACTTCTTGTGATTTCATATTTCAGTTGCATAATATATTTCCTAATTTTCAAACATATAATCAATTTCCTATTTTACAGCATTCCCACCATAGAATTTTTCTTACTTATTTGAGATTTTTGTTCAGTTTTGAATTTCTTTTGAGTTCCAAATTTTAGATTTTTCTACATGATATAAACAGTTAATACAGGTTCTTGACAGGGGTGATACCAGTGGCTTTCACCATGAGACTACAGCACAGCCAGTTGATTATTCTACTTTTTCCTTCATATGCATCCTTCTAAATTATTTTATGCAAGAAAGCTATCTAGATGACCCCTTTATATACAAGAATTTATCTCCCATTACTGCAGCATTTTAACTTGACAATCAATTTTAGAGCCCAATTGCACAAGAATAATAAATCCATATGTGAAGTGTATCGAAATGCCATTCCATACCAGCCTCCTTAAAATTTTCAAGTGCAGAGAATACAAATACAGAAAATGCGTAGGCATAGACAAGGCATAAGGACTATCTAAAAGGAAAACGACTGTTAAATGTGAGAGGATTCTCTTTATATCCGCGAAATGGCCACGTAAACAAGTGTCAAGGAACCACGCCCTCCCTTTACACGTCACAACAAAATTGTTTTTTTTTTTTTAAAATGAAATAAAACACAACAAAACTTGTGGTCTAGCCATGAACAGGACTCATCCATAAACAAAGAAATGAGAACTCATTGGAAGCATGGATAATGACTTACCTAAATATTTCACACTTACTGGAATAATGCAGGTAAAATGACAATTTCCATAGCCTCTGTTAGCGTCCTCTACCAAGCGGAAGCCTAGAGAGAGCAAAAATGATCTCTCAAAAAGAAATTCGTTCCAGGAAATGTGTCTCCTCCCGTGCCATCCCCCTCCCAAAGTCTCATGAAACAAACACCATCTTGTAACCGCCCCCATAACCGAAACTTGATGTTCAAAAATATTTCTTTGCATGATCAGCTTTCATTAATTTATTATATTACTATTAGCTACGTATGTTATTTTATTATAAATTTATATTATATTCAATATAATAATTAACTTTCCATATTCTATTTTATTTACTTCTATTAATAGTGTAATTCTACTCTTTCTTAGCTTCTAATTATATTAAACCATTTATTTAATTATTTATTTTCTTTTAATTATCCACAATACCCTTTTAACTTTATATTCCTATTTAAATGTTGTAATTTGATCAAAACATTTATTGACCAGAATAAATCAAATGCACTCAAGGTCCAAAAAAAAAAAATTACCTGATCTCACAATGAGTTGAAAAGCATTACAAAGACAGCGCAAATGGAGGACACTACATCCTCCCCCCCTAGGCTTCGACTTACTCCTGGAAGTCGAGCTCAAGCATAACCATGGTAACACAAAAATAGCAATTATCATAAGCACATCAACACCATAAATGAAAACATCAATCAAACGTCATCAAGCAAGCAATGAAAATTAAACAACCCAACATAAGGAAAAGATACCAAAATGATAATAGTAACGGGGGTTGCAACCAAACTAATTTCCAAACACTAAGACAGAGTGGACAAACTAAGTCGAGGAAACTTTCTGGTCAGCTCCTATGTTCAACGTCAAGCCCATTGGGTGTTTATGATGCTCGCCCAGTCCTGACAATACAGGTGGAATCGAGACTTAATTCCTGCAATCCTGCATGAAAACAAACGTTGTGCACAATACATATATATCACAAATACATCGTGAGAGGAATTCCCAGCATAGTAGGGCACTCGCAAGCGAGTGATACCACACTGTCCCTCCCACTAACTACACATAATAGTCAAAACAATTCTAGTAACTCGTAAACAGTTTACTTCTTACTAGTTAGGCAATATTCGCATAAAGATACTAACCATGACCTAATTCATCTATTATATCAAAAGGAACTACTACTTGACATAATGAGTATCTATACCTACATATTACAATTACTTTACCTTCGTCACTATGCTTTTTGAAGCCAAGTTCCTGTAAATCAAAAGCTAACATAGAACATTGCACATTAGTACCAATAATTCAAGTTGCATTTTAACTTCAAGATACTATATTCTGCTAAAATTCATAGAATAATTATCCACCAAACCTCATATTTTTGTTAAAACTCATAATTTTCACACAAAGAACTTCACTTTAATCATTATTCAACACCAAATCTCACATCAATTTCAATAAAAAGGCAAAATTTTACACCTTCACAGATTCAAGGAAACATAATTCACCATTCAAGGACAAAAAAATTGCAAATTCCACCAACTTGACATATTCACACACATAAAACGCATCACCAAGAAACACATCACACTAAAACTCAAGGGTCCATAGAGCATCCCCGATAGGAAGGATACCGGTGCATTGTGCACTACACCGAGGGTCCTATCCTTTCCCATCAGTTTCCTGCACCATTGACCTGACATAAACTAACAGAAGAAATTCAAGTTCCCAACAATAACAACAGAAAAGTGAAACTCAAGACGTACGGGTCTAAGCGCAAGGTTACCTAGTGAGCACTCATAGTGCCCAGTGTATGAACCTATGCTCTGATACCAATGTTGTAACGCCCCGCCGTGCGAACGCCAAAGGACAAAAACACAATAATTACATCACAATTTTTTTTTTTCAAATGCACATAACATACATGTAATACACATCAAGTCATAACATGAATTTCATTTAAGTAAACTCACTAACACAAACATCCTTTGGGGTACACGAAGAGTCATTATGCAACTTAGATCCATACAACATCAATAAAGAATAGAATACAAAGATGTAAAGTAAACAATAACAAATATAACACATACATGATGATCAATGATAAGAAACCATCGGAATACGCAAATACATCATATGCATGATCATCCTAACACATTGAATAACAACTGTCATAGCCAATATCCACACCAAGTTTAACATTTCATTACAGTACAATGTTTAAGAAGTACAATGATACAAAAGTGTTCCAAATATAAGTGAAACCATCACCAGATAGCATGCTACAAATGAATAAATGAATACAAAGTATCATAACTGGCTCCAAGACAGATACAACTCTGGAGTCGCTGCAACAACACCAATCTGCACCTCTCGATCCTTGACTGGGGACCCAATGGGGTGCTTAGCATGTTCCACCCGACCATGTGAGTCCGAAGACCCACCCCCCATGCTAGGAGCTAACAAGAAAGAGACCTCAACCAAGAACATCCAACAGAGATCCACAAGACTCAACGCCATACAAAAGTATCATAAAACTCAAGGATTACAATTACATAATCAACCACATCCAAGAATTAACATAATAACTTAAAGTCATAAGTCTCATCACCTAAATCAAAGCAATAGCCAATAAACAAATAACCAAAGGATGATCATAAAACACTTCCAAATCAAGTTGAATTAAAAACCATATCACAATTCTGAATCGCAATCATACAATACAATAACATCATATCACCGTACCATAAGAGTACAAGGTCGAAACCCAAATTATCAACAAGATTTATACAAGACCATAGAATACACCATAGATAAAATAGGGTAAAACCATAAATCAATTCAAACAACTATGATCCATCAACTCAAGACAAAGACCCACTTCTAGAGGATTTCCAAAGTAACAACATAAGAAGGAGTGTTAGAGGAGAGTGTCATCGCATGGCTTAACATGGATTATCCAGGCTACCACTAATGCAAGGCGCCGCCTCCGTCTACTGACGAATTATCTAGGCACTCGAGCACTAGGAGCCGCCTCCATCTATGGTTATCTAGGCTTCCTATCTCAAGGTACCGCTCCATAGGGTTGCTCATGCGGAACCGTTAACCTTTCACGAAGACAAGGCAACGATCTTGCCAACCACGGCCTTCTCAATCCCCTTTAGTCTATGGTAGCACTCAAAGGCGGATGAGGCATCAATTATCTTTTTAATGGGATTCTACCCACCCCCTAATTAATTATTTAAATTATCACTTTTTAATTTCACTCTAACGAGGGCTATCCTGGCGCCCCTTTGTGCGCCGACCACCCACTTAGAGCCACTCCCACTCTAGACACTCAAAACATAAAAACCAAATCCAAGGGTTGTACAACATAACAAGTACATTAGATCACAACAAAGAAGCATGCAAGGCATTACCCATCTTGCCATAAATACATAATCAAAATCTTAATGATTTATGTACAACCCTTTCAAAAACATGAAACCAAAA
Organism: Sequoia sempervirens; assembly: GCA_007258455.2. Taxonomy (NCBI): domain Eukaryota; kingdom Viridiplantae; phylum Streptophyta; class Pinopsida; order Cupressales; family Cupressaceae; genus Sequoia; species Sequoia sempervirens. The sequence continues at coordinate 24,661 of VDFB02169458.1, read as the reverse complement.
CACTTGCCACAACAAGGGCACATAAAAGGAGGAACATTAACCAATAGTAAAAATAAACCTCTGGAAGATTCTCATAAAGTTACACTAGGGTTTCCCCATGAAAATCTGACAACAATAAAACCAAAACCTTGAAGAACTATTTTCAATCAAAATTAAGATCAACAAGTCCCTTAAACAACATCAACAACTTGGATACGAACTAAATCGGACATCCAAGGGAAACCTCTATTTTCTCCTCTCAGAATACCCATAACTCAAAGAACTTTCAATTTGACTCCATTAACAACTCAAGCGTAACCATCAATCATGACAAAGATAACATTAACCAATTTGCCACTTACGTAAAGAACAAAAGAACACATACTGGTTCCCAACGAATAGCAACATAAATAAAATGAGAGAAAAACTCCAACTCAAAAATCAACTCAAGAAAAGTCACATTGAAAGAATCCATAAAACCAAACATTCTAACAATATATCCTTTCATTCAATAAGAAGTAACTTGAAACAATCTAAAAAGAACATTTTTAAAGATCAATCGTTTTCAACATTTAAGGACAGCACAATATTGTGAAAGTGAAGATAAAATCTAATGTTTTAAGCCATAAGACACTATTCACAAGTATACTCTTCCAACCACAAATATATTCCAATTTACACATTGTAACAACAATCTCCCTTCAAAGATCAACCCACTCAAACAAACAATTTGATCATGATATAGATCACAAGTATTTTCTAGAACTATTCTTATAAAAACCCCCACAAATCAACTAGTAAAAGAATATGGGGGAAATTGGCTTAGAAAAGATCATCTAATTTTATTCATTTACATAAACCCTTTGTTTAACTAAATATAATTAATCAAAACATTTATCGAATCTACAATCATTCACTAGCCCTTATCGTAATACTCCACTATTTAAAGTTTTCAAATTTATTTACTTCCACTTATCTTATAAATCAATTCTCCCACCTAAACAAAAATAATCCTTATCGCCAATATTATCTACATACATCAACAACATACAAAACTCTACTTTTCATGATTTCTAAGTTAACCATTCCACTTGAAACTAATCAAATTGAGAATAAACTAATCTATCAATGTTACCCAAATTATCAAAATTAAAATAAGGAAACTCTCTAATCACTTTACTAACCTACTCAATAACATAACACATAACTTAACTACCTAATAAATCTAATTTTCTAACTCCTATAAATAAATCTTTTTCTGAATAAAACACATTAATTACAAAGTCTTAAAGATTAATCCCATATCTTATAAGCATCCTACTAAAGAATCTCTATAAAACATAATTTCCAATTAATCCTATATACATACTCGTACAAAAGGATAACTTTTGTTAGCATATTCAAATAATAGATCATAAGGGACATTAAAATTATCACTAACAAATCAAAACAATAAACATCGAATAACACATTTAATATCTATTCGACTATAATTCAACTAAGGACGAAGCCCCCATTCAAAAATAACGTATTTCAAGGTAACATACTAATGTAACAGGAAAATTTAAAACATCCTTTCAATCGTTTTACGAAATTCTTATTATCTAAAGTGACATTATCATTATCTCGCTTAGTATTTTTACCTTTGTTATTTGTGCCACTTTGAAATAAACAAGTAAACTTTCAAGCTTGTCTAACCTTTTATCTTCCACATATAAAATACTAAGTAATCACCAATAACTCAAAGTATTCTAAATAATCTATCAATTTCTCATTGACCTACTTACCTAAAAGACTATATTTAACAGACTACCTTTTTACTAATCCACAAAGAGTGATGACATTATACTAACATTTAAGGCTTCCTTTATATCTTATCTCTTCCATTATTGAGGCATCGTTTAAATCAAACTGAAGAAATCGTAGAGACAATAACCTACTATAGGTATCCATATATACATATAAAGACATTTCATCAATTTACTTCTTTAGAAATATTCTAAACAAATAAATAGAGCTATTACCTTTTTACTCACCTATAACCATCTACATTACTACTGGAGCAATCCTCTAGAAATTTAAAGTTTCTAATTCCATTAATTGAGAATACAACAAATTCACCCTTTAAATAAATTATCAAATACAAGCATTTAACCAGCAAGATAAAAAGAAGTTATATAAAATATTCTATGAATTAGCCCAATATATATATATCTTATGCATGTGCAATTATATTGTTGAATCCTAATTTCGATAGGAGTACTCATAAATCACAATAAAGCAACCATTACAACTTAGATAATTACTACATGTGAGACGCCCCAATTTGGACTTGAGTATAATTATGGTGGAACACATAACATCCATTAGTGAGATCCAAAAATAAACAAGTTATTGCTATTTTCCATGATAGCCCTAACCCCTTTCTCATATTCTTATTCTGCCAAGATTGACAGTGAAGAAGTTAGGCGGAAAGGATATAGTTTGGCAAGGAATAATATGTCATGGACGAAACGAGGAAAGAGGCATTTACACCAGTGGATTAAGTATTGCAAAGATATGAGGATTAGATGACGAGCAAGAATGATAGATGTAAAAGTTGGTAAACTGAATTAACCTTCATAAAACCATTAGATTTGCAAGGGCAGATAAGCATTACACAGGGAAATACCATATAGTAAATGAAAAGAATGCAGTGAAGGTAAAAGTTTAAATCGGAAATGCAACGAACATGTGTAAGAGCAGGTATCAGGGAGGTTATATAAATTTAGATTACCAGACTATGAGAAGGAAAAACACTATATCCAATAACATCAATTTCTCTCACCTTCGACTGAAAGGAGGTAACTGGCAAGGGCTTGAAACCTTGCGCAGACCAAGAGAATTAACTAATCTGCTCATTGGTCCTCAATTTCTTTACTTGAACAATCTGCTCACTGATGGCGTCAGAGAAGACACACAAACCAAGCTTCCTCCAAGTTTGGGATGGTTACGGTTGCAAAGGCGTGAGAAGCCAGTCTTGCGGATAACATTTGGGATTTTGTTACTAAAATCTGAGGGTTTATTTAATTCTATACACCCTAAGCGTTGCGGCTGTGACAGGTGGCCAAGTATATCAGAAAGTGAATATTGGAATTTGGAAATATCGCCATCTACTCGCATTATTATCAAAACTCAAATGTTAACACAAGTCTGAAGGAAAGAGAAAGGTGATTGAAAAACATCTAGTTGATTATTATACTTTTCACTTTCCGCAATTTCAGATTTCAGTTATAAAACAGATTTCAGAAGTTCAAACACTCCATCACAGTTTTCAAAACATCCATACTTTATAGCATTCCCGGTTTCAAATTTTTATAACTGTTGCAGATTTAATTCGGTTTCCAATTTCTGTTTGGTTTCAGATTGTACTTTACAGTTAAACTCAAGTTTTCTAGCTGACTCCTAACGGTGGCTTTCACAGTGAGTGTATAACACAGAGAGATAGGTGAGTATTCTACCTTTCCACTTCCTGTGATTTCATATTTCAGTTGCATAATATATTTCCTAATTTTCAAACATATAATCGATTTCCTATTTTACAGCATTCCCACCATAGAATTTTTCTTACTTATTTGAGATTTTTGTTCAGTTTTGAATTTCTTTTGAGTTCCAAATTTTAGATTTTTCTACATGATATAAACAGTTAATACAGGTTCTTGACAGGGGTGATACCAGTGGCTTTCACCATGAGACTACATCATAGCCAGTTGATTATTCTACTTTTTCCTTCATATGCATCCTTCTAAATTATTTTATGCAAGAAAGCTATCTAGATGACCCCTTTATATACAAGAATTTATCTCCCATCACTGCAGCATTTTAACTTGACAATCAATTTTAGAGCCCAATTGCACAAGAATAATAAATCCATATGTGAAGTGTATCGAAATGCCATTCCATACCAGCCTCCTTAAAATTTTCAAGTGTAGCATCTGCGAATAAGAGGGAACCGTGACAGCAAAGGAAACTCGAAGCCCATGAACGTTGATAATATGACTGAAAGAAATGCAGTCTCATAATTTATTTTCAAGTGCAGAGAATACAAATATAGAAAATGCGTAGGCATAGACAAGGCATAAGGACTATCTAAAAGGAAAACGACTGTTAAATGTGAGAGGATCTCTTTATATCTGCAAATGGCCACAGAAACAAGGGAAACAAGGAACCACGCCCTCCCTTTACACGTCACAACAAAATTATTATTATTTTTTAAATGAAATAAAACACAACAAAACTTGTGGTCTAGCCATGAACATGACTCATCCATAAACAAAGAAATGAGAACTCATTGGAAGCATGGATAATGACTTACCTAAATATTTCACACTTACTGGAATAATGCAAGTAAAATGACAATTTCCATAGCCTCTGTTAGCGTCCTCTACCAAGCGAAAGCCTAGAGAGAGCAAAAATGATCTCTCGAAAAGAAATTCCTTCCAGGAAATGTGTCTCCTCCCGTGCCATCCCCCTCCCAAAGTCTCATGAAACAAACACCATCATGTAACCGCCCCCATAATCGAAACTTGATGTTCAAAAATATTTCTTTGCATGATCAGCTTTCATTAATTTATTATATTACTATTATCTACGTATGTTATTTTATTATAAATTTATATTATATTCAATATAATAATTAACTTTCCATATTCTATTTTATTTACTTCTATTAATAGTGTAATTCTATTCTTTCTTAGCTTCTAATTATATTAAACCATTTATTTAATTATTTATTTTCTTTTAATTATCCACAATACCCTTTTAACTTTATATTCCTATTTAAATGTTGTAATTTGATCAAAACATTTATTGACCAGAATAAATCAAATGCACTCAAGGTCGAAAAAAATAAAATTACCTAATCTCACAACGAGTTGAAAAGCATTACAAAGACAACGCAAATGGAGGGCACTACAAAAAGATAAGGAGATTACAATTAAGTTCAAGAATTCAATTTAGGAAAGAGAGGAGACTAGAGAGAAAAAGAGTTCCATGTTTACAATAAATTCAACAATGTTGACTTTGTTGCTATGTCAGGTTGTCAAAGAAATCTGGGAGGTTATGCAAACCACTACAACATTCCATTTTCAAGCACTACAGGTCTGACAAGTTACCAAAGGAACCAGAAAAAACATCCTAAACCATTATGGACCTCTATGTTCAAATGCGGCATTGGTGAGGGGTTCCAATGTAATAGGGAGGTTATTGAAATTTGTATGCCTTAACACATTCAAAGACTACCGCTATGATAGACTACGAAAGGATTCAAAGAGCTATTTATATGTCCACTCTCTTCTAAGTTTGAAAGTTGCAGCTGTGATAAATTGTCCACAGTGTTAAGAAGATAAATTTTATCTTTAAACTTCCTAATATGATTATGTTCCGCAACTGAGAAAGATTGACAATGGAATCATGGAAGCTATTTAATTTTATACACTCCACCATGTTCTAGAGCTGCTGTCATGACAGGTTGGGAATAGAATCTGGGAGCTATTTAAATCCATACACTCCACCATGTTCAAGTGCGCCACCATGACAGGTTGATAATGAAATCAGAAAGATTATTAAAACCTTTAAACTTCCTATTAAGTTCAAGTGCCGCTGCTAAGAAAGGTTGACAATGATTACAGGGAGGCTACTTAATTCTGTATACTGCCTCAACTCTAAATGTTGTACAGTGACAGGTTGTCAAGTATATTAGAAAATGTATTTTGGAATTTAGAAATATTGCCATCTTCTTGCATAATTGTCAAGTCCCAAATGTTATCCCCAAGACTAAAGGGAAGGAGAAAGGTGAGGTGCAAATACGTGACTTAAGAGTAGGAGAAATAATATAAAACTTTTCTTTTTGTAACTAAATGCATTTCTGTTTGGCAGCGAGTTTCCAGAGAGGCGCTCAAGTTGAAGTTTGGAAATTAACTTCACCACGATCAATGGAAAGCTCTCTATTATATTAGTAATTGACAATATTTTATTTTCAAGTGTTGGAACTGCGACAGATTGTTAGTAGAAACAAACTAGATATTTAATTCTTTAAAATTTCCTATTAAGTTTAAGTATTACAGTTGAGACTAGGTCACATTAATGCTGGGAAAATCTATACAGGTAGGGGCATCACCATGTAACTATGAATAGTGAGAGTTTCATGCAACATAGCAATAAATGTTTTCTTTTCCTAACATGCAGAATATTATACAGAATAGAGTAATATGATGGTTGGTACGCACAGACCCAATTCATAAAGAAAGCAAACAAATTATTTAGTAGATTATAATATGCCATTGTACACAGTAACTCGATATAATGCTGCAAGAAGGTCCTATATAAGAGATAGGCATACCTGAAATATGCGTCCCATAGATACACTCAAAACTCCGCACAAATTATGTTATGCATGCAACACACCAGATTCCTCGACCTTCACCATCATCTACTATGCCTAGAATGGAAGGCACTTCCTCATAAAAAACCCTTATTGAATGGCTCATAATCGATCTCCTCCTGATTGAGAGCAGGAACAGGTTCAGTATTCTTCTTATCAATAGTAACCATAGGATTATTCTTCGTATCATGCTCAATGAATCCTGCATTGACCCCCTTTCCAGTAGCTTAAACCTTGTTCACTTCTCTGTAAAACGCCAAGTGAAATTTCTCCCCCCCCCCGTGAGAAGGAAAGCAAACCATGAAAATATAGTTGTAACTCTGTGGAGACCAAAAATCATAGGTTCGGTTGCCCCTTTCATGCCTAAAGGTTAGAGGTGTTAGATAGAATATCCTTGCCATCCTAATTTCTTTCCTGAAAAATACCCTTCCACTAAATATTCCATGCACAAAAAGTAACTCCTCATATTGCATAAGCGGTTGATCATTAAATGTGCATGATAGAACTGCCTGTCCATGCACTACATGAGGTGTCCCAGTAGAGCGGTTACAAAATTGATGATATTCTCCAACCGGTAAAAAGGCATTGCTGGGTGCTACTCCATGGCGCTAGACAAGGGAATCCCAAGATTGACTTACACCAAAAGCCTATGCAATATCTCAGGCCCAAAATGGTAGGTATGCAACAACTATTACTTGTGAATTGGTCATAGATTGAGGAGACTATATTATCATCAGATCGGTCAAGTAGCTCAAATCTTTTGATGTTGTCATGTCATCAATGAAACCCTTGCTCCCACTACAATTCTAAACTGAATCCAATATCATTTTATTGAATGCAAAGGCTGGGATGATAATAGATCAAGAGAATATTGAATATGATACCCCCAATGAATTTCTATCCCCTAGAATGAATATATCAATAGAATATCAAATATCCCTCAAATTTATTTGCTATAATGGCTTCCGTTACTCTTAATAATTTATTATTGTGCTTCAATATTTTTGCACAATTAATCCTCAATTAAAATATTTAATTTATTAATTTAACTTATCCTTTTTAATTCCATTTACACCACAATTTATTTATTTATCAAAACACAAATATTTATTGTGCTTCAATATTTTTGCACAATTAATCCTCAATTAAAATATTTAATTTATTAATTTAACTTATCCTTTTTAATTCCATTTACACCACAATTTATTTATTTATCAAAACACAAATCAAACAAATTAATTTAACCACATACCATTCAAACTTGACGTCACAAATGAATCAATAACAACACAAAGATTACACCGACCGAGGGACACTACAAATGTTATAATATACAATTTTTTTTTTTTTTAATTTTATAAGTTATATAATCCTGCAGTCTAAGAAATCATACTTAGTATTTATCTATTAATCTTATCACTTGTATAACCCTGCATTGTAACAAATCATACTTCATATTAATTTAAAATATTTTAAAATTAAAATAGTTAAATTATATTGATGTTAATATTTTTAATTTTTAAGAAGATTATAGTTTAATCAACAAATTTATATTTAAATTTTAGTCCTTTTTTAATAACTTCCTTAATTTTAGATGGTATGGCTATTCTTATCATTCAACCTATTCATTAAATTTATATTTATATTTTATATTTTGAAATATTTATTTTATATATAATTTAGATTTTTTTACATTCTTTCAAATTAGTGTTATAAATTGACTATTGTTTTCATTGTTTTAATTAAAAAGAGTTAAATTTTTAATAAATAATATTTTTTAAAATAATAATTTTTGCATTCTTATTACATAAAAAAATGTGCTAATGTAATAATTAGGTTTTACAATTTTACCAAGTAAAGGTATATTTTTTTAGTTTCTATAAAATGCAGTTTGACTGAGTTTCCAATTTTACAAACTAAGACTTTTTATCTCTTTTTTCATTCTTTACATTAGTGGTATAAAGTGGGTATAAAGTGGTAATTATTTTTATTCTTTTAATTATATTTTGATATTTTAAAATTAATTAGAATTTTTTCTATTATGCTATACTATAATATTTATTTATTTTATTAGGAATTATAATAGTCACTATTTAATAACTGAAAAAAATGTGTTGCTATAAGTAGGATGTTTTCCAATTTTTTAAGTGAAAATAATTCATTTTCATGTGATCTTTACCCTTCTTTTAATATAAAAAAACTCATCATTAGACTACTGATATAATTTAATTTTAAATGGTATTTTTTTTATATTGAAAGTAGGGGAAGGCCCCTAAACCCATGAGTTCAATAAAACAATCAAAAGAAAAAGCATAGACACCTCAACCCACCGAACAACTAAAAGGAGAAACAAAAGCATAAACAAAGAGAGTGAAAGTTAGATGGGCAACAACAGCACAAAAGAAAAATACAAACCACAACAAAAAGTGTTAGCCTTACCATTCAACCTATAATTTATAAATTTCTAGCCCCAAAAAAATTGTTGCTATAGATAGTATATATTTTTATTTTTCAAATATGAATAAGTTCCTTATACCTTTATTAATACATCTAAAATTGAGTCATTATAATAATGTTTTCCAATTTTACCAAGCAATACTTTTTATCTCTTAGTTTTCATTTTCCCTACATACCATTTGACTAACAATATAAATGCTTTAACTTAGTGTACACATCATTTTATTGAAATATATTTTATTAAAATTTTATGCTGGTTTCATTCTTAGTTTTGATATTTTCAAAACAATAATTGTTTAACACATCCACTATAATAATTAAGTTTAAAAATTTGATCAAGTGAAACATTTCTCAACCCCTTTAATTTTTTTATTATCTTATATTTCAATTATTAATATAAATAATTTTAATTTTAATAATTTTCTTCTTGAATCAATCTTTTATTATAATTTTTAATTTATTCAATCTTTAATACTTATCATTTTTTATTAATCAACATAAAAAAATACTATCTATCATATATTTTTCTTGTATCAATGAAATATGGTTAATGTAAGATCAAAATAATAAAAATAGGGAAAAATAGAAATATAAGTCTAAACTCTAAAAAACAAATTACCACATTTTAATTAGATTTTTATATTTTAAAATAAATTAAAATTTATGTTATATATTTTAATGTTTATGTTTTTATTTGAAATTTAAATAGTAACTTCATGAAAAAATAGTGTTATAAGTAGCATATTTTTCAATTTTTTATAATTTTGAATAACATATTTTCTCTTAATTTTTGTCTCTCATAAAAAGGTAAAAATAAATGTGTTAATATAATAATTAATATTTTTTAACTTTATAAAGTAAGAAATTTTATCTCCTATGTTAGCAATATAAATGATTTAACTTAGCTTATCTATTTTTTATGTTTTCCATTCTATTAAATTCAAATATATAAAATAATCTAATAACAAATTCAAATAAATAATATATTTTAATATATTATATTATTAATTTAACAACGTATTATAATATTATAATATATACACTATATGATACATACGTAACATATATAATATCTAATATATAATTTTAATATCATTATAATATTATATTATATATACAATATATATGTAACATATATACCATCTAAAATATAATTTAATATATTACAACTAAAGTTATAACAACAAATACAATCCTTAACTTAATCATTTGTTCTTCTTACACAACATTCCCACCTCATCAATAATTTCATTTCTAACTTTTTAAAATATAGCTATTTTATAACTTTTTGGCAAGAACTTCGCTGCATTGTAGCTCTTTTTTTTAATAGCCATTTCAAGATGTGAAAATAAATATGAGTGTGCAAGCAAGTCATGTAACGCCTCATCGTGTGAACCCCAAAGGACAACTAAAGCAACAATTACCACACAATTTTTTTTTTTATTAAAAGTAAAACTAACATACATGAGATGCACATTAAGTTATGATGTGAACATTCATTTAAACAAATCCACTATCACTTACATCCCTTGGGGTACACGAGGATACATTACAAAACTTAATTCCATACATCAATGATAAAGAATGAAAGCCAAATTTAATCCATGACAAAGCATACATATAAAACCATCAATAAGAAACCATTCACTTAAATAAATACAACACTTTGAATAACATCTGATATGGATCCATATCCACACAAGGTTTACCAATGATAAAATATTACATCACATCCTTTTCATTACTTTACATTGTTCAAGTCTTACAATGATACAAACAAGTTTCCCAATATGGGTGGGAACCATATGACAAGATAGAATGATACAACTCTAGAATCGCCGCAATAGCACCAATCCACACCTCTCGATCCTCAACTAGGGACCCAATGGGGTGCTTAGCATGTTCCACCTGACCACGTGGGTCTAAAGACCCACCCCCCATGCTAAGGAGCTGACAAGAAAGAGACCTCAACCAAGTACATCCAAATAGGGAACCACAAGACTCCATTCAAAGTACATCAACAACTCCGATACGAACTAAATCAAAAATCCAAGGGAGACCTCTATTTCCTCCTCTTAGGATACCCATTACTCAAAGAACTTTCAATTCAACTCATTAACAACTCAATTAGAACCATCAACCATGACAATGATAACATTAACCAAGTTACCACTCAACTCAAAAGACACCCAATAAATCAGCATGAACAACCAAACCATAAACTTCCTAAGCAAACAATAACCATTTCAAGAAGAGTTCAACTTGCATAATAGCACCCCATTTAACCAACTTCACCCAAAATCCTATACTAAACACATTATTTAAAACACACCCAAATTAACTTAACACACCATCTGATAAACAATTAAATAAGAGGTCGGCATTTAAAAGATAAACTAATTCCATCAACAACACGTTACTACACATGTTTTCTTCATAACTATACTATATCGTTTCCATAATATTCTAATGTTTACCAATTCTCATTATTTAATATAATCATTTATTTTAGAACCAAAGTGAACATTCTACTCTAACGTTTGAAGTTTGCAACCATATGAATAGATGGTGTCGTAGCATTCGTATATTGATCTTTTCAAAAGATATAATCTTTCATTCCATGTAAGTATGCAAGAAATAGTTTAAAGAAGGTTTAACCCATGCATGAAGTATATACATATATATGTGATTGCTTCTCTTCTAATTATAAGCTATCTTTTGATTAAGGTCAAATGATTTCATAAGGTAATTTTTTACTAATCAATGTATGGAAACTAAATTGATTTCATAAGGTAATTTTCTACTAATCAATGTATGGAAACTAAATTGTCAAAAGGAGAAAATTGAATATAAGAAATTTAGTTAAATTGAATTAAGAATAATAAAAGACTAAGATTTAACTCAAGCCTAAAGATAGGAAGATAATAAGATTCCTATCCTATAACCTTTCAATTTATATTCTATAGTTAACTTAACATTTTCTTTCTATACCACTAACTTTTCTACTAGAATTTAATTTCATATAACAAAGCAACTTTAACTAAACAAACTTCATATAAACTTAATATAAAGAACCAAGAACCACACGTATACCACATACAAGTACTGCCACTTTGACAGATTGTGAATAGCATCAAAGAGTTTATTTAAATCTATACAACCTACCATGTTCAAGTGCGTCATTGTGACAGGTTGCAATTAGAATCCAAGAGTTTGTTTAAATATATACACCCTACCATGTTCTAGTGCACTGTTGTGATAGGTTGACAATGAAATTAGAGAGATTATTTAATTTACTACACTTTTCAAGTCTAAAATTTGTAGCTATGATGGGTTGCCAATGGTTTCAAGGAGGCTACTTAATTCTGTACAATGCCTCAACTCATGTAATACCCCTCATTCTTTTTAGACTTATTATTTTCTATTCTTTAACTTGATACATTGATACTATGATGAAACTATTATGGTTTGATTTGGTTGGTTTGAAGTTTGATGATGTTGTTATTCCTTTACTGAATATGATCATTTGATATGACATTATTAGTATGATTTATGATACTCGGTGTGTTGATTTGGATTATTGTTTATTCAAATAGATTTTCATTAATTTTTTATATGTCGATGTGATGATTCTTTGGTGATCATGTTACTTGGATTCGGTATTAGTTTATAATGCAATGGTTTAATAATTCTAGTTATGATGCAGTAGTTAAATACCATGTTATCTTATGATCAATTTGGTTAGAAATGTTAGCCCCATCAATGATAATATAACGAGCCAGAAATCCAGACACGCGGAGATGCATCAGCCGAGCACCCACCATCCACCCAGCCCCACAATAACTGGGCCAACCTATCTTCCCCTCAATGACAAGATGCCTGATCATATTACACGCGCCACTCTGGGATCTGCCTTTATCTGGACAAAGATCAAAACACAAATCCGCCCAACACACACACACACACACACAACACAAATGAGAGAGAGAAATAGGAAGTGTAACATTTAAATCTAAATGAGTACATGTGAAATTAAAAGGTATTTGGAATTGAATTTCTAAACGTGCCAAATTAAATCAAACTGAATATTTGTTGAGAATTTGGATTAGACATATCCCTTTATTGATATGAATTGAAAACTAAGGGTGAAGATGAAGCATTGAAGTAAATAAAATTGATTTTTAATTTGAACCAGGATGAATTATACTTTTAAAATAATAATCCGAATAAGAAAAAGAGTATCTTTGAAAAAGATGTGGAAATATTTTCATTGACCTTTAATTTCTTTCCATTTTTATTTTAAGGAGTGGTAAATGGACTCACAACAAGCTTGGCCCCAATGGAGCCTGGATCCGAACAAAACAAAGGAAAATAGCTTGTTTGGAGCCTTTGGGACAAAAAATTCATTAGGCTAGCAGCAGCAAGATCCAGAGAATGATGAAGGCCTGAGAAAAGACATTGAAAGATCTGGAAGAGGCCATAGAAGGAAATCGAGAGGAGGCTTCAGGAGGGATTCTTCTCCGAACGAAGGACTCCAGGTTCCATAAAATTTATTATTTATTCTTTTTGTTCTGTAAAGAAAATCATGTCTGTAATACTTTAAATCGATATTTTGTTTAAAAGAGGGTTTTGTTTGATTGCGTTATATTCTTGATTGATTTCTATTGAAAACTAAATTAAATCTTCTGTAGTTCATTAATACAATATGGTTGAGAAAAATACTGTTCTGAGAATGAAAATCATTTTATTATCGGATGGAATTTGTGTGTCAAAAATTAATAGTCTCTGAAACAAAATTGATTGTCTTTTATTCTATTATAATTTTAGGGATGAATATATATATATATATATATATATATATATATATATATATATATATTTATGCATTTACTAAAACAAATATAAAAGTGTATATAAAATAGATATATACATAATCTATTTTATTTTTATTTTTAAATTCTGAGTTTGTATAAATTCTTGTGGTTCTGTCTCTTGTGAAAGAAATTATATTACATTTTAAATTCTTAAATTTTGTATTATATCTCGTACGGAATATTTATGAAAATAACCATTTGAAAAGAAAATCATTTTGATTGTAAGATTCACTTAGATACCAAATCTTTATTGGATTATTAGAAAATTTGTTATTATATTATATTTATTAGAGAATCTATTATTATGTTATTACTCTGGAACTTTTGTTAAATATATATATATTTAAACAGAAATAGACAAACATATATTTATATATATTATTATTCTATTTGGGTTATTTAAATATATATATATATATATATATATGCATATATATATGTATATATATATATGTATATATATATATATATGTATATATATATATATATATATAATTTTTTGGTGTATCTATATGATTTCAATGAATTTTTATATATATGATTTCATGAAATTTTATGTACAAAATATATTTGTAACGCCCTGTCGTGTGAACCCCAAAGGACAACTAAAGCAAAAATTTCCACACAACAATTTTTTTTTTTATTTAAAGTAAAACTAACATACATGAAATGCACATTAAGATATGACGTGAAAATTCATTTAAACAAATCCAATATCATTTACGTCCCTTTGGGTACACGAGGATACATTACGAAACTTAATGCCATACATCAATGATAAAGAATGATAGCCAAATCTAATCCATGACAAAGCATACATATAAAACCATCAATACGAACCATTCACTTAAATAAATACAACACTTTGAATAACATCTAATATGGAAACATACCCACACAAGGTTTACCAATGCCAAAATATTTCATCACATCCTTTTCATTACTTTACACTGTTCAAGTCTTACAATGATACAAGCATGTTTCCCAATATGGATGGAAACCACATGACAAGATAACATGATCCAATGAACAAAGGAATACACAGAATCATAACTGGCTCCAAGATGAATACAACTCTGGAGTCGCCATAACAGCACAAATTTGCACCTCTCGATCCTCGACTGGGGACCCAATGGGGTGCTTAGCATGTTCCACCTGACAACGTGGGTCCAAAGACCCACCCCCCATGCTAAGGAGCTAACAAGAAGAGACCTCAACCAAGAACATCCAACAGGGAACCACAAGACTCAACGCCAAACAAAGATATCACAAAACAAGGATTACAATGACATAATCAACAACATTCATGAGTCAATAAGATCAAATAAAGCTATGAAACTCATCACATTTACCCAAGCACTAACAATTAAGAAAGTCACCAAAGAACATTCATAAATCATTTTCACAAGAATCTGAAACAACATAAAGATTACAATATCCAAAGGCGGCAAGAAACAAGAACAAGGGTGTCTAGTGGAGAGTGTCATCGCATAGCTCCCACGGGATTCTCCTGGCCCTTCCTCCAACTGAGGCATCGGCACCCATCTATGGATCTCCCGGCCCTTCCTCCTAACTGAGGCGTCGGCACCATAGAGTAGCTAATGCGGAGCCGATAATCTCTCATGAAGATGAGACTACAACTTTGCTGACCATGGCCTTCTCAGTCTATCAGTAGTCTATGGTAGCCCTAATGCATAGATGAGGAAATCTAGTTTTAATTATCTTGTGTGTTTTACTACCCATCCCCCTAAATTCTATTGTTTAGGTTATCACTTGTTTAATTACTCTTTCGTGGGTTATCCTGAGCGCTTCCTTATCCTGAGGCGCCGGCGCCCATGAAGAGCCACTCTCCCTAAGACCCCTAACACAAACCAAACCAGGCGAGGGTTGTACCGTAACAGATAAAACAAATAATCTCAAGACCAAATCACGCGAGGCATTAACCATCTCGCTATAAACACATAATCAAAGTCTCAATAATTCATGTACAACCCTTTTTAAAATCATGATATCAAAACACTTGCCACAACAAGGGCACCTAAAGAGAGAACATCAACTGACAATAATCTCAAGCCTCTGGAAGCCAAAAGAACGACAATCCACAATAAGGGAGAAATGAAGCAAGAAGGTTAAGTTAATGATACGTGGCTTCAAGCCAATTTCAACACCAACCCAATGAATAAAAGACCCTCAAATCAACATAAACTAAGAAGGTCATACTTATCAAAACATTAAGGACTTCAAGATATTCACAAGAATCCCAACCAGAAACAACTCAATAAAGCAACCGTAATAAAATCAACAACCAAACACTCAAATGAAATGACATTCATTATCCAAATCAATTAACCACTAGAATTTGAATAACTTTACAACTTAAAAATAATCAAGCATTTTGTGATAACACTCTCAAGTATGCTAATAACTTATCCATAAGGAGAATTTACGAATTAGCCATTAAATGATTATAAAGGGAAACGATATCCAAAGGACCATCCCAAAATAGAAACATTCTTTTACCATCACCATTTTAATACATATACAAGCATACATATTACAAGTTAAAATATATTAAAATATGAGCAATATATTGCAACCTCAAAATATGTTAAATACTTATTTCCTTACACACACACACACACATATATATGAATATCAAAATTAATTCTGCTCTCTTATCATTCATCTTAACCACTAGACTCAATAAAATAATGAAATGCAACTTGGTAACCAAAGGTAAATTGCTTATTCAAAATTACTATAATAATATGAATGTAATAAAATAATGAAAGGCCTAACATTACTCAAACGGTAGGTTTTCTTTAATTACAAGGTCTAGATTGTATATAAAATTTACTTGTGATAGTTCTATCTTTTATCCTATGTTTCACCATTCTAAAATGGCTAGAAGAGTGAAACTGAGGGGTAGAGATCAAATATCTTCCTTGATACATAACCTTCAAAATAACCCCAAGAAGTATGTTAAGTCTCTACAAGGAATTTAGAGATAAGATTCTTACCTTACAAAGGCATCTAATTCATCATTTTAGAGACCAATATTCTCCTAAGCTTGCAATTTTCTTAAGAGTCGAGGTTCTTCCAAAATACGTGAAAGAACCAAAGATATGTTATTCTTAATACATGACTCGAAAGATAATGCTATATTCAATGTGACTTAAGTCATAAGGAGGGACAAAAATCATCAATCGAATTAAGTTTTAAGTTGAAGGCAAGCCATAATCTGATACGCTGAGGTGAAGGAAACCAAACGTATACTAGGTGTTGGTCGCCCCACATAGGTATCCTACAGCTGAACTCGCCATGGTATAAGACTCCTAGCAAGAACATAATTCCTCTATTGGTCCAAGGAACAGTTTTTTTATATTGAAGAATCTATCCTACCCTAAGAAAGGACTCTGATTAGTAAAGAGATCGATGAAAGATAGAGGAACTAGGATCCCCTAAAGTAGCTGGATTGAAAACTAAACGAAAGGCACATTTTAATGAGGAAATAGTTTGCACCTCCAACTTGGGAGACGTATACAAAGCTGGAGGAATTGGCTTGGCCATAGAAAGACCATGAGTATTTCAAGATTCAATACTTTTACTTAACACTGTGGGAGAGTAGACGATTAAAATCTTTACCTGCCACCAACGTGAAGGGTTAGCAATTACATCTTGTTAAATAAACACGGCCCCTAGAATGACTATTGTCAAGAATCTCCAGGTAAAATCTGATTGCCCCACCACATCTAAATTCATCTCAATGATTGTTGTAAGAAAGTTTGTTGAGAGAGATGTGATCCATCCCCATCATTTTAACAAATGCAATATTCTTGTGGAGGGTATTAGTGACGCTAAATGAAATAATTTGAAAACAGACAATGGCTGTCTTGTGCATAATACAAATTTCTGCGCTGAGAGAGAGATTGGAAGGCACGCAAGTTATTTGGTAGAATTCCTTAGCGATGGGGTCTCATAGGATGCAATAATTGCAGGGTACACTCAAACGGATTGTTAAGAAAGCTAAGAAACTTTCAAGCAAAGATAGTTGGTAGGTGTAAAGCCAAATTCCATGCCTTTCCCAACATCCCTTCTGCCTACACCAAAATGGAAGCTTGCAACAGGGTATGAACGTCCATCAATGGAGAAAGGGCGGATGAATCTTGGCAGGCGCCGCTGCAACTGCACCGGTAGATGTCTACGCAAAAATGTGGACTGAGGCATATGTACCATTTGATAGAAAGCCACAAAGAGACAGATTATCAATAAAATTAGAGAGATTATTTAAGCATTTAAAACTTCCTTTTATGTTCAAGTGTGCAGTTGTGACTGGTGGAAAATGAAATCAGAGAGTTTATTTGAATCTATACACCCTACCGTGTTCAAGTGCGCCGCTGTGACAGGTTGACAATGAAATCAGAGAGTTTATTGATAAAACTAAATGGAACAATCCAAACAAACAACAACACGCACTGTCTTAATGCATATTATATCAGATAACTTGTAACGCCCCACCATGTGAACCCCAAAGGACAAATACATAATAATTACAGCACAATTTTTTTTTTTTTTAACATAACATACATGTAACACACATTAAGATATGACATGAATTTCATGCAAGTAAATTCACTAACACATACATCCTTTGGGGTACACGAGGAGTCATTACATGACTTAGATCCACACCATGACAATAAAGAATAAAAACCAAAGATATAATCCATAACAACATAAACACTAACAAATATAACACATACATGATAATCATTGAAAAGAAACCATCTGAGTACATAAATACAACATATGCATATTTAACTTAACACATTGAATAACAATTGCCACGGCCAATATCCACACTGAGTTAACATTACATTACAGTACAAAGTTCTAGAGGTACAATGATACAAAAATGTTTCCAACATAAATGGAAACCATACACAAGAATCATGATACAAATAAATAGATGAAAATTGGCTCCAAGACGGATACAATTCTGGAGTCACTGCAACAACACCAATCCACACCTCTCGATCCTTGATTGGGGACCCAATGGGGTGCTTAGCACATTCCACTCGACCATGTGAGTCCGAAGACCCACCCCCCTGTGCTGAGGAGCTAAATAAGAAAGAGACCGCAACCAAGAACATCCAAAAAGGGAACCACAAGACTCAACACCATTCAAAAGTATCATAATATTCAAGAATTACAAAGACATAATCAACAACATCCAAGAGTCATTAAAATAACTTAAAATCATAAGTCTCATCGCATAAATCAAAGCAATGACCAGTAACAAGTAACCAAAGGATGATCATGAAATACTTCCAAATTAAACGGAATTAATAAACATAATACAATTCCAAATTTCAATCAAATAATACAATAACATCATATCACAATATCATAAGATACAAGATTGTAAATCAAATATAAATGAGATCATACAAGACTGCAAAACATACTAAAGATGTATTAAAACAATCATCATAAATCAATTTAAATCAATTCAAACAACAATCTAAACCAACTCCCACAACCTACTTCCAGAGGAACACAATAAAGTAAAACACATGGGCAACTAGGGAGAGGTCATCGATAGTCCTACATGGGCTATCCTATGCTCTTTTCCTCCCAACCGAGGTGCCGGTCCCATCTATGGCTGTCATGCTCTTCCTCCAACCGAGGCACCAGTCCATAGGGTGACTCATGGCCGAGACCTCTCGTGGAAGACGCAGGTCATGACCTTGCCAACCACGACCTTCAGCCCTTCCATTAGTGTACGAAGCACTAATGAAGACGAGGCATCCATTTTATTAATCTTATAATGATATTACTACCCAACCCTCCTAAGTTAATTATTAGGTTTTCACTTGTTTACTAACTCACTCGTGGGTTATCCTGAGCCCTTCCCCTTAAACGGGGCACCGGCCCCCACAAGGAGCCACTCTCCCTAGAGACCCCACAACATAAAAACCAAGGGGTGGTACCATCATAATCTGAACAATGAATCACAACATAAAAGCATGCGAGGCATTACCCATCTCGCTAACCAATACAAAATTAGAGTCTCAACAAAGTTCGTACAACCCTTTCAAAATAATGAAACCAAAACACTTGCCACATCAAGGGCACAAAAGAGAGAACATCAACTGACAATCAACTCAAGCCTCTGGAAGCCAAAAAGAATGAAAACCCACAACCAAGGGTAAAATGAAGCAACACAAGTTTTTTCTGAATAATTCCAACACAAGGATAAAATTTTCCTCAAATATGAGATTAACTCAGAAAAGCCACACAAAGAAAGTCTCATCAAAACCCATCCACAAATAAATCAACTCTAAAACACAAATATGATCCATATATCAACAATGGTGTCACCCATAGAAGAAAATCAACCTTTAATTCAACAAAAATCACTCAACATCCAAAAGCCAACAATTAGGCATTCCACGGGAGACCTAAATTTTCTCCTCACAAGAATCCCTTAGAGTGGTGCGTAAATCACCTTCATAAAAACCAGCAACATGACAATGACAACAACAATAATCCATTTATATTCCCAAATAAAAAACCAACCTACTCAACAACAAAACAATTACAATCTCAAGGTTCAAAATAACTATCCATATAAGAACCTCAAAAACAGTCCAAAAGAAATAACCAAGAATGAAAACTCAATTCAAGGGACAATTTTAAAACTCAATTTCATAATAATACTCAATTCAAGGAATTATTTATTTTGTTGATTCAAGTCTACCATAATGAATTCAAATAGATTTTACTATAATACTTAACCATGGCCAAGGATACACAATTCCATAAAAGTTCAGTACAAACACCCATGACACGATACTCAACAATTACATAATTAGAATATACAATTAAAAGAATCATTGTTCCTAATAAATTTCTATAAGGTGTGAGGAGTTAGATATTAAGATAATATTTATTTAATTCTTAAACTAAAAGGAATATAGAGGAATTAATAGATATCACGAATTTTAGTACTATAAAAAAAATTAAATCGCCAAATAAGAGAACATATAAGAAAGGGTCAATATATACTCCATATTTTAAATTTTTCATTTAAATAAATCCCAAGTTAAAATCTTTAACCTACCTTTCCATTCTAACTTAGATACAATGATTAATAATATTCTAAAAGAACATATGGTAAAAGATACACAATTGTATTATTTAAGAGTTCAGTACAAATACGATACTTAACAATTAGAATTATAAGGATTTCAACAATCTATATATTCTACTCTATTTTATTTACCAAATAAATTCTTCTTTGATTTCATATAATAAAATCAACCCACAAAGTCAACCAATAACAATATGCTTGGAAGCAATAATACTTTGACCAAGAACTCCATGAAAGATTGAAAATGGGACAAAATGAAATAGTTTTCTTATTTGATTAAATTAACAATTGTGAAATGATATCCCAAGGTAGCTCCAATATTAAAGAGACATTTACTACAAAGCTCTAGCATTAAATTTTGACTCTAAAATCATGCTAGCATGGCCCAAATAAACAAAAGCTCTTACAATGCTAAATTAATAATAACCATACATAATCATCAATCCAATTGAATGCTGATCTAGGCATGGTAACTAAATTTTAGCACACGGAAATAGTCAGTGACTACGCCTATATTGATTTATCATAATCCATATAATAATTTTCACTTATCAATTAGCGAGTCCCGGACCTACTAAAGGTTGTTAATATGAACCAAAATTGTAAGACTTATGGTATACTAAACAAAGTGTTATGACTACGAAACTATGATTGGGTTCTGCTAAAATTTCCACCGAGAATCAAAGATTACAGATAGCATGAGAACCACAGTCAATCCACTAAATCTAAGAACATGTTTTGAGCTTATCATGTAAACCATTCGAAGATTAAGGAGAAGGATGCATTGATCAGCCATTTAAGAATATTTGAGTGTTAGAATGCAATAAACGGTCAGAGTGAACCATCTTCTACCAAGCAGGAGAATCGGGCTTATAAGCATTATTAAATCAAACAATTAAGAGAGGGATCATTTAAATCTATACACCCTACCAAGACCAAGTACGCCACTAACAGGTAACAATGAAACCAAAGAGACATTAAATTTACTATACCTTAGCAAGACGAAAAGTCGCAGCTGTGAAGGGTTGCCAATGGTTTTACGAAGGCTGTTTAATGTTGAACAATGTCTCAATTCTAGATGTTGTAACTGAGACAGGTTGACAATAAATCAGAGAGATTAATTAAACCTTTAAACTTCCTATTATTTTCTAGTGCGTGGCAGAGACAGGTGGACAATGAAAATCAGAGAGATTATTTAATTTCTACACCCATGCAAGTCTAAAAGTTATAGCTGTAATGGGTTGCCAATGGTAACAGGGAGATTATATAAATTTAGATTACCAGACTATGAGAAGGAGCTCATCTAAACACTGTATCCAATAACATCAATTTCTCTCAGCTTCGACTGAACAGAGGTAATTGGCAAAGGCTTGAAACATTGTGTAGACCAAGAGAATTAAATAATCTGCTTATTGGTCCTCAATTTCTTCACTTGAACAAACTGCTCAATGACGTCATCAGAGAAGACACACGAACCAAGCTTCCTCCAAGTTTGAGATGGTTAGGGTTGCAAAAATGTGAGAAGCCATTTTCCTTCAGTTTTGACAGGTTGACAAGTATAAAGAAAGTGAATACAGGAATTTGGAAATATCGCCATCTACTTGCATTATTATCAAATTCAAAATGTGATCTACCAGTTAGAAGGGAAGGAGAAAGGTGAGGTGCAAAATGCACAAAGGCAAGGCACTTGAATTGTTTGAAAGAATGCCTCGAAGGAACGAGGACTTTAGAAAGGCATTGGAGTATGCCTATTCAATAGTGAACAACTTTCACCGCGCAGGGAACAAATCGACCAATCTAGAAGAATAAAAGATGATAAAAGAAGCAATCACCGACATAAAGAAAAATACAAGGTGCCGAACATCAAGCTATGTTCATATGATTAACACGTAATACCAGTGTCAAATGTCAATATAAGAAAACACCATTAAAAATGGATTCAATGAAATTAAATTTCAAATACAAGAAGACACCACCTATGAGACCGAATTGGAAACACATTATCAAACTCGACTCTACATTCCAACATGACGCCTCAAGGAATGAGATTGATAGGCACATATCCACATAATATCAATCTCAAAGCATAAATCGTAATGCACTAAATTGTCATACAAACACCGATGGCCACTATAAAATTCTATCATCAAAAAGAATGAAGGGGATCAATCATGGAATGATAACATAAAGCATCAAATTGCAAAAGAAGAATATACTGCAACTAACTAGTGACTCATTATTTTTAATCATAGAGGACATTGCAGGAAGATAAAAATTATTTTTTTGAAAACTAGATTATGACCACATGAAGATCCATACCTCTATTTTGGCAAAGAATTAAATGGAAGATTGAGAAATGGTAAGGATTATATTCTTTGGGATTTCACTTCTCCTACACATCATTCTTACAAACATGGATGCTTCACCCTGAAATGATCCATTTTTCTATCTTCCTTGCTCGAGGACAGAAAGGATCCACTGTAGACCGTATTTCGACAGCCTCAAACTCATCCTTTAGACTCCAATACTATCAGAAGATCATTTTGTCCCCCCCCCCAAATCCTCCTTCCAAAAGCTAAATAAAGCTATTATTTATTTATTTATTTATTTTAAATTCTACAGTTCTCTTCGACTTCTAAATGTTTTATCTTCCAACAAGTTTCAGTTACAAAGAGGCTTAGAATTTTGAGAAAGATCACTATTTCTTTTTATTATTTTCTTTCAAGCTTTTCTTGCATTGAAGACACTTCAACTTCCTAACCATTTACATTCCTTATTATAATAATTATCTTTGAACAACTAATAAATTATTAATTATTATTGAATATCATTAAAGAATACTTTTGGTAAAACAATTAGTTTATTTATTTATTAATAACTCTCTACTTAATATTTTATAAAACTGATTTATTTAATTTTCATCTTATTTTCTAGTTTTATTTACTCAATGCTTTATTAATTAATTGAGTACAAATTCCATCAAATATTATGTTAACTACATAAACTAATCACACACAAAACAACAATAACACAATTAAACACTTACACAAAATCCGGAAAGGTCACAATAGAGGGGCACTACATAACTAGTGATAGCTGGTGGACATGCATGCAGAAAATGAAAGCTTAGACAAGTCACCCAAACTATTTGAATGAATGATTCATAGCAATGTCCATCTATGGGATGCAAGATTCTTAATATATGCATGAATTGAATTGTTAAAGGAAGGTTAGAGAAACTTTTACTGTCGGACATAACAAATAGGGGTTTTATGCCCACACACCAATATCTTGCAAACGTAAATGGTTTTACATTAAAAGGATAACTGTTACATAGAGAATACTAAAGCTGACACAGGAGTTTAGGTGCTAGGTAAGAACATCCACTAAAGCATATCATAAACAGGGAAAACGCTTGAAACATTATCGATGGATGTACTCCATAATCATGCATTCCATTGGGGTACAAAGACACTAGAAAGACCTATCTTAAGGAATCCATAATGAGAACTAATAGATAGAGACAAGGACTTATCAAGTACAGAACAAGGAGGACCACGAGATAGGGTGTGCGCACCTCTCGAGCCAGAGATAAAACAAAATGTCGATTTCATCATTTAGCAAATAAATTAAAAGAAAAATTTAAAGGTTGGGTATAGGATTCAGTGACAAATGAAACACTCTGATACTAAAGTCAAGAGGCTTACCTCAAGGTTCAGCAAAATTTGTAAGACAATCCATTTCTATCAGTCAAGAAAGAGAGATTACCCATCC
>VDFB02169457.1:0-16158 GCA_007258455.2 Sequoia sempervirens | reverse complement strand
AAATTATTGGATTATTGGCTAGTAATGGTGATACAAGTAGAGGCATAAAAAAATAACATTTTGACAGTTTGAATGAAGTGCAGGTTGAATCCAAGAGCCTATAACATGGCCAAAATGAAAGGAAATTCAATTTGATCATAAGTTTTGGTGAAATTAATTTTGATGAAAAAGGAAGGATGTTGAGAGTGATGAGCCCATTGCATTCCTTCCCAAACATTTTTTTTTAATCAAGGATGAACTTGGATTTAATGAATCCTATTTTTCCAAGTTGAACAATTAGGGGGAGCATGGATCAGAGCTTGATGGCCAAGGATTTAGAAATGGTTTTGTATGAGACATTAAGTAGTGTGATGGGCCTCTAATTGCAAATATCTCAGGATCCTCAAATTACGGTATGAATTTGATATTTCCTTTATTGATTTTGTTTCCTAATGAACCAATTTGAATGGCCTCAATATAGACATGATGTAGGTCATCACCCATTGTATCCAAAAGGTTTTATCAAATTCACAGGGAAAGTCGTCCAAGCTAGGAGCTTTGTTATTGTCCATGGAAAATAGCCTCCTTGAGGTCATCTTAAGTAGGAATTTGATTTCACAAGGTGTGTTGAGCATTATATACCTACCAAGGGACAACAAGATATTGTTGCAAAGTAGATTTCCTAGCTAGAGATAACTCCTACACTAAGAAGACCTATTCATAATGGAAAACAAAGGCTTGCAAAATTTATGGTAAATCATGCAAGAGTTTTTGTCCCTCTTGTATCTATTAGATGGAATGGGAGGTTTGGTAAGTCTGTAAAACTCTTTTTTCTTCACTTTGATACCAATCTTGAGTCAATGTAGTCAAGCTTTAATTTGAACTCCCTAGGTTGTATGTGCATCATAAATCTACTTATTTGAGCCACCTAGAGTTGGACGACTAGATTAAATTGATAATCTTCCAAAGTGATGGTGGCCAAGTGAAGTTCATGAGTGGTGAACTCATATGAGTAATGATAAAAAAAATCAATTTTTTGTGCATAAATGTGAAGGAGCCATGACATACAAATGATGGCATCATTCCACCATGTTATCCAACTACCCCTATGCATGGGGTGAGGCTCTAAATTCTAAACATGTTGGATGTGTGTTGATGTGGTCCTATGGTGAATAAGTGATGTGTTAAGAATAATTGAGTCCTCATATAATTAGGCTTAAGAAGAGTTCAATCAATACAAAACTATACTAGGAAGTGATATGAAAGGATAAAATCAACCAATAGTTCCACCAGAAAAGAATAATAGTTGGAAAATGAGAAGAAAGAATTGGTTGAAATCATGGCATGATCAAGCCTCTTTAATACTCTATCATGGCTCACTATTAAATTTATCCAAGTGTACCACAATGAATGGTCTTGGTAGTAACCAACATTGGGATGAAAAAGAACCAATTTACTATGCATAATATATCAATCCTTCCTTTTGCTAGTTGTCCATTTCATAGGAAAGTAAACACATTTATCATAAACATTTTCGACCATATTAAAACCCTCACACAAAATTCAAGTGGCAGTTGACAATGAATGAGTGTTCCACCTCTAAAGAGAAGATCTCTCCATGGCATCATTGGGAGAATAAACATTACTAATTCCAAACAAATGATTATTTACATTGAAAAGAATCCATATAACATGGTTGGTGGGGTAACAACCATGATCAACCAATTATTGATGCCACATAGGAGAGAGAAAGGTGGAAATCCCTCCTTGGCCAAATTATTGGCTACTACAAAAAAATGGCTAGAAGGCTAGATGACACAACACACTTCTAAGAGAAAAAACTAAACACTTTGACCTCTTGAAGGAAAATAATTTCTAAATATGAATATATAATATGAACATCACAAACATAGTACTTTTATGGGAGTTATATTAAACCTTGAACATTCTATGTTCAATACAATTCATTGCCAAGTGGTGAGGGTCATCTCCTTGTTATCTAGATCATCTAGAGTTTAATAAATATTATTGAACAATGAATCATTTTTCATATAGATTAAAATTTGGAAGCCATCTTAAGTAGTAAGCTATATTGATGGTATGAACTCACCTTCTCCCTAGCACCCTAGTGGGTTGTGAGACCCCCTTTTTCTTGCAAGAGGAGGGGAAGAGTGGCAGGACATGACAGGTTATGTAGCAACATGGTTATTCCTCACTTCACAAGATGGTTCCTTAAGAGGGAAGATGGGATATTTCTCACCATCAATGGTTTTGAATCCACTTGTGATGTTGAAGCTCCCAAGCTAGAGGCTTTGGGAACCGACTTTGAAGCATTTGACCTCTTATTTCATCAGTTAAACATCATGCACCAACCTTCTTATTTTTCAGGAGGTGTTAGGCCTAGAGAGGGTTGTGTTGAAGGATTTGGGCACATAGATTCCAAAGGGAAATCTCAAATATTATTCTTAAAGGATTGGCATCGATAGCACAATTGGGTAAATTAGATATTGTGCTTGCTAAAAGTAGCAGGATTGACCAACTTATATATTCATAGAATATTTGAGATCCTTGGAGAGGTCTATCTCTACACAAACATGTCAATGAGGATGAGCCAAGTAAAATATTTCAAGTTTGATGTAAACCATAATGCCTAAGTATGATGCTATTTTGGGTAGGAAGTTCCAGCAAGGCAAGGGGAGACCATGATAC
Organism: Sequoia sempervirens; assembly: GCA_007258455.2. Taxonomy (NCBI): domain Eukaryota; kingdom Viridiplantae; phylum Streptophyta; class Pinopsida; order Cupressales; family Cupressaceae; genus Sequoia; species Sequoia sempervirens. The sequence continues at coordinate 13,470 of VDFB02169457.1, read as the reverse complement.
TTTACCTAGATAGGGATTTAAAGAGACTTGTCATCTAAAATGAAAAATTCACAAGTCCAAGGTTTAAACACTATAAGGGAAGAATGATCATGCAAGGGTCCCCACTTGAGGACAACCATAGTGTGATTGGCCTTAGTCAAACGAAAGAGAAAAAACCCTTTGGTGATGGTTTGCATGACAACACTAGGAGTCGAATCCCATGCAGAGTCCAATCTTTTCTGACCCACTCTCTAAGCATTATTTCAATGGGGTCCTACCCATAAAATAACCAATTAAAGTGAAATTCTTTAACCATTTTCAAGCATTATCAAAATCAAGAATGGGAAGAATCACATATGGTGGTGTTTCAAGGGACGTGCCTCATGGAACACCTTGGGTACAAAATTATGAGAGAATTTGAGTGGGGGATAAATTGGGTTTTTTCATCAAGCCTTCAAATCCACTAGAAACAACTATGGAGGAAAGAAAGGTCGAGGCCATATAAAGAGGGAAAAATGTGTCTACAAGTTAAGCAATGTTACCCATGTTACAATAAATGTAGGAAAGAAAAAAATCCTATAGAAGTGTATTATGAAACAAGCACATAGTAGATTCAACTCTCACTTGATTTGGGTTGAATTCCAATGTTTCAGTTTTTAAATTAAAGAGTAAGAAGGGATTAAATATGAGGATAAGGTTTAGAAAGTTTAATCATTTGTGAAGGTTGGCATCATTTTATTTTGGTATTGTTTTAGACTACATAAGTCAAAGTTATTTGAGAATTCGAGGGACAATATGTAGTGAGGAATTGGTCTGTATTATAGAACACAACAATTAATATAAAATAATCACAAATTGGCAAACTCACTGGAAGAGATGTATTCCTCCAAAACCATCTTTATTATCTTTGAAATGGGTCACTTATACAATATCAAGACTTGTTGAAATATCACCACATCTGTGTTTTCCTTGGTAGTTTAAATTGATAGTTGGATGGAGAAAAAAATAAATTAATAAATTAAGAATTACAAGGATATTTAATTTTGGTACCCCAACTTGGTAGGGTCATAACTCCTAGCTCGTTGGGTGAAAATTAGACTTCTTGGAATCGTTGGAAATACCTACAAGATAACTAGTTTGATTTTCTTGGGAGGTAGCCTACGATACCCTTCCTTAGAAACTGGTGAAAGTTTTCAAGGATAATTCTACTACAAAAACCTCCAAAAATGCAAATTACGAAAACAAAAAATATTGAAAAATTAGAATTTCATTTTTTTCTCTTTGGCTATACAAATGCCACTCTTGAGTACTCTTGGATTGCATGGGATAATTCATTGCCCCTTTAGAGGAAATGATACCCATTGCACCTATTCTCTACAAAAAATGAGGAAAGCACTTAGAAATTTGATCCTTGTGTGAACCACTTGCCTTGATGAGGAAATTGTCTAGCCTGTACCACATGACAGAGAGGGACATATTCATTCTTCAATTTCTTGAAAAAAAATTAATGATTGGATTAATATCTAGTTGAACAATAATTTCTAAATTAAATTATGCTCTATGGATGTCCTTAACAACATCGAAGGTGCCTAACAATGGCAGTTCAAAATATGGACATAATAACTCAGCATTGAAAAATAAGATGCAGTCCTAGAAATGATGGCATATCAAGCTTGAAAAAATAATTCCCACCAATGTGTTTGAGATTGGTGTCACACCCATATCGAAGAGGGAAAATTTTCCTATTTGGTCCCTCAAGCCACTATGTTTGTAGATGAATCCATACTTTATCTCCAACCTAAAATTGATGAGGTGTAAAATATTGGTCATGTAATTCCTTACACTTTTGATTGGTGCACTACAATATATCATAAACTTGTTGATGGATATATATTATGAATATTTTCGAGAAAATTTGATTCCTTATCAGTGACCTCCTTCTCAACATGTGATGATAGGTCATGTAACATGATTGAAAGTGCTACATCCATGGGAGCCAAAACATAATTAAAATGGAAATACCTTATTGATCTACATAGTGCAATATAGTAACTATGTTGCACACATGGTAGACTCTCATCCCATATTTGTGGATTATTTGAATGATATATTTGTAAAATGTGAATGATCATTTGATTCACCACATTTTTTCCCATTAGTTTGTGGATGAAATTCAATACAATTTATCAACTTGGTGTCCATCATTGGCCCATAGTGAGGAACAAAATTTATTGAGAAACCTTCTATCCTTGTAAGAGATGATACTCTATGGGAACATAAAATGGACCCCAAAATTCTCAAAGAAAAGATTGGTAGTTTCTTCTAAAGACATCCCCTTCTTGCAAGATACCATGATGGCCATGTTTGTAAATCTATCTACCACCACATACACACAATCATGACCATGTTTGGTTATGAGAAGGCCTAACATGAATTCCATCAAAATTGAGTACGGAGGTTTATCAATAATAGGAAGAGGCATGTGCAATCCTTATTTTTGATTAAGAGGATTTGCAATGGCACAAGCTATACTTGAATTAATATATAAAGTGACATCATGATGCATTTTAGTCAATAAAAATACCTCTAAAGTACATCTATGGTCTTTCCTACTCTAAAGTTTCATGCAACATGGTTATAGTTTTCTTACCATATCATCTTCTATCATTCCCTAGTAGGAACACATATGCAACCTATGTGATAGAGAATCTCATCTTGCTAGTAGAAATTAGGTACTTGATTATCTTTTGATATCTTATTGTATGTGTTAGAAAAATTAGGGTCAATGCCACACAATTGGGTCCAATATTCTATTTGGTGGCCAAAATTAATCTAACAATACTATTAGGGTTGTGTTTGGAGGTCTACTCAAGTAGTATATAACTTTATTACTACTTCCCTTCTTATGGTGAATGTTGAGGTGAATTTTTTATGAGTAGGAAGATTATCTTTGATGCCTATCATTCTGCAACTTTCATTGTGTTTTGATAAATTGAAGAGGCTTGTGGTATGTGTGGATGATAGTCTCCTTTCACAAGATATAACTATTCTTTCATTGTTTGGAGTCCTAAATAATGGCATGAAAATCCTTTTCATATGTAGGATACCTATGTGTTGGGAATAGGATGCTATTTAATTGCAATCCTAAACATTATTTATTTCATGTATCTCATAAGTCCTTGGAAAGTGTTCTCAAACACTAGGATTAGAAAGAGGTTAATATTTGATGAAATAATCATGTTAATTGGAAATTTTAATTAATTCTAAATGTTAGGAGCATGTGAGGGTGTCCAATATGAGTTCCTAAATATTAGGGGCGCATGGGGCACCCACATGGTAGGTGACACTCACCTTGAGTTCAGTTAACTATTCAGAGCAAGAGATAACACTTTTGAATGAATGTAAAGATCCTAGGAGTTAGGGTTTGATGTTTGCATGCATGAAGTTCAGTTCAGTTCAGTTCAGATTAGTTTAGTTTAGTTTATTTTAGTTTAGTTTAGTTTAGTTCAAAATAAGTTTAGTTTAGTTTAGTTTCGTTTAGTCCAGTTCAGTTATGGTTTAGTTATCTTCAGTCAGTTTTAGTTGAATGCTAGTTGAATTTAGTTAACTTGGTATGCATGACTAATGACTTGAGTTTCATGAAAGATAACAGGAACTACCTTCAGTTATCAGGGGATGACCATTCTTGCATGAATGGTGTTGAGAAATGTTTCAGTTAATAGGAAATGACTTGGACCCAACTTGGGCGCCCAAGTTGGCTTCTTGGAATTAACTCCTTTGCATGGTAAGATATTTTAGAAGGCTAAGTTAAGTGGGCCCACTCTTGGGTGCCTACTTTGAGGATAAAGCCTTGAAGATATTTATAGAATAAAGGTTGAGTTTGTACTTTAGTTTGGGACGCCCAAATACATGAAGATAAGGATTTGACATTGTTCTTCATGGAATAACTTTACTTGCAAGAGAGAGGCGTACCTTTTAGGGATAGGGCTTGAGCATTGTAATTGTAACTCTTGTGTATTTTACAAAGTTTACTAAAGTCTATTTATCTCAAGCAAGTTGAAGAGAGTGATTATCAATTTTATTGTAGGTTGTGAAGAAGATTTGGTGAAGGCAGAAGAAGCATTCTCAAGCAAGAATTGGAGTTATTGTAATCTACTTCAGAGATTAAATAATACATTGATTCTTGGTGGAGTTTTTTCTCAAAAGGGTTTCTCCATGGTATATGCTTGTGTAATCTTTCTAATATCCTGTCTAATTCTTCTACAACTTCTATCTTCATTCTACAAATGATAAAATGAATTAATCAGATAATCACCCACAAAGAATTTGTAACAAAGGAAAGCATATTTAGATCAACAATCTTAAAGTTTTACAAAGTATTAAGCTAAGAAAACACCTCAATTTTCAACATTTGGTATCAGAGTTGAGGTTGGGTAGAGTATTGGGACACCTTTCTCTTAAAATATTGGAGGTTTTTTGGCTTAGTGGGAGCTTTTATTATTTTTGTTATTACTAATTTTGGAAAATAATTTTGTTACAATGAGTTTGAATTCTTGTTTAGAAATTGAAAGGTTCAATGGATCTAATTATGAGATGTGGAAACTAAAAATGGAGGATCTCCTTGAAGAGAGAGATCAGTGGTTACCTGTTGGTAATGAGACAAAGTCACCTACAACGATGTCAGATGAGGATTGGGCTAAGCTTGATAAGAAGGCAAGATGGACCATAAGACTATGTCTTGTTGATGTTGTTCTCTTGAATTTTTCAAAAGAAACTACTGCATATAGGTTGTGGAAGAGAATAGGTGATATTTATCAAACTAAAAGTCTTACTAATAAGTTGTATTTGAAAAGATAGTTGTATTCTTTAAAGATGAAAGAAGGTGATTCTGTTGCAAATCATTTGAATGACTTTAATTTGATTCTAAGTCAATTAGCATCTATAGATGTAAAGCTAGAAGATGAAGATAAATGCATTTTGTTACTTTGTTCTTTACCAGAGTCTTGGGAAAATCTAATTGTTGCTATCAGTGGTAGTGGTGCAGATCCTAAGATGGATAATGTAATTCCTACTCTCCTATCAGAGGAGATGAGGAGGAGGTCTAAAGAGGGAATCCAAGATTCCTTGTTTATAAAAGGTAGGCTTGAGAAAAAGGAACCTAAGGGAGACAAGGAAGGAAAGGGTAAGTCTAAAGGACAGTCTAAAACCCCTGGTAAGAGTAAGGTAATTTGTTGGAACAGTGGGAAACCAGGACATGTGAAGAAGGATTGTAAGATCAAGAAAGAGAGTTTTGATTCTTCTACAGAGGAATCCTTGGATGTCAGTAATGATGCATTGGTTATTTCATCTAATTTTGTTTGTGATAACTCTTTGCTTCATGTTTTAGTCATGATCTTCATGGAGAGGATGGTAGTCACAATGTCGTGTGTGGCTCGGTACCATGGTTCAGTGGGAGTTGTTGGAAATGACATTGATTCATCATTGGTAAGGTTATCCTCATGTGATTGGGGATATGGTTTTTTATTGGTTTAGAGTGGTTGCTATTATGTCATGCTTTACTCTTGATTCTAGATTAGAGTTTGGCATATTACATGTTCTCTTGAGACCAGGATGTATGTTATGGTGCATGTGATCTCCTAAGAGGAGATGGTTAGATCATGGATGTCATGTTTATGTTCAAGAATGGAGCTTTGACATTGATCTTGTGTATTTCTATTAAGTATTGGGTACATTAATCATTTGAATGATTACTTCATGATATTGCTTTGTTGCATTTGGATTTTGGCATGGATTGGTTGGTTACAAGTCCGCATGGATACTTGGAGAAACAGGTGAGGCTTGAGTTCTCTTATGGTTAGAGACATGTGTTGAAATGGTTACTAGCAAGAAATTTTTTTCAAAAGAAAAGACTGAGGAGCCTACACCTTGGTTGAACGTGAGTTCAACACACTCGGTGGTTACACATGCCTTTGAAGAGGCAGTTTGGTTATAGAGACTTGGGAAAGGTATTGTTTTTAATTTCAAGTAAGTTAAACTTGAATGTGATAGTCAGAGTGTTATGTGTTTAGCCAAAAAATCCTATGTATCATGCTCGTACTAAGCATGTTGATATTAATTATCACTTTGTGCGAGAAATGGTTGAAAGTGGGAAGGTATTAATTGAGAAATTTGAAACTTTAATTAATGTTGCAAATTATCTCATGAAACTAGTTCCTACAGATAAGTTCTCTTGGTTTTAATCATTTTCTTGGAGCTTCATGATTATGCAGGTTGCATTTGAAGTTAGCATGGATTGATTAGTTGGTGCAGGAAGGCCATTGGCCTTGAGTCCTGTACTTGATTTAAATAATTATTCCTTGTTTAGAATAATTTCAATGTATAATGTCAAGTGGGAGAATGTTTGGAATAGGATGTCATTTAAAATCCTAAACATAATTTATTTCATGTATCTCCTAAGTCCTTGGAAAGTGTTCTCAAACACTAGGATTAGAAAGAGATTAATATTTGATGAAATAATCATGTTAATTGGAATTTATAATTTATTCTAAATGTTAGGAGCATGTGAGGGCCTCCAATATGAGTTCCTAAATAATAGGGGCACATGGGGCACCTACATGGTAGGTGACACTCACCTTGAGTTCAGTTAACTATTTAGAGTAAGAGATAACACTTCTGAATGCATGTAAAGATCCTAGGACTTAGGGTTTGATGTTTGCATGCATGAAGTTCAGTTCAATTCAATTCAGAATCAGTTTAGTTTAGTTTAGTTCAATTATGGTTCAGTTATCTTTAGTTAGTTGTAGTTGAATGCTAGTTGAATTCAGTTAACTTGGTATGCATGACTAATGACTTGAGTTGCATGACAAATAACAAGGACTACCTTCAATTAATAGGGGATGACCATTCTTGCATGAATGGTGTTGAGAAATGTTTCAATTAACAGGAAATGACTTGGACCCAACTTGGGCACCCAAGTTGGCTTCTTGGAATTTACTCCTTTGCATGGTAAGATATTTCAGAAGGCTAAGTTAAGTGGGCCCACTCTTGGGCGCCTACTTTGAGGATAAAGACTTGAAGATATTTACAGAATAAAGGCTGAGTTTGTACTTTAGTTTGGGATGCCCAAATGCATGAAGATGAGGATTTGAAATTTTTCTTCACGACATAAATTTACTTGCAAGAGATAGGCATACCTTTTAGGGATAGGGCTTGAGCATTGTAATTGTAACTCTTGTGGAGTTTACAAAGTTGATTAAAGCTATTTATCTCAAGCAAGTTGAAGAGAGTGATTATCAATTTTATTGCAGGTTGTGAAGATGATTTGGTGAAGGCAGAAGAAGCATTCTCCAGAAAGAATTGGAGTTATTGTAATCTACTTCAGAGATTAAATAATACATTGATTCTTGGTGGAATTTTTCCCCGAAAGGGTTTCTCCATGGTATATGCTTGTGTATTCTTTCTAATATCCTATCTAATTCTTCTACAACTTCTGTCTTCATTCTACAAATGATAAAATGAATTAATTAGATAATCATCCACAAAGAATTTGTAACAAAGGAAAGCATATTTAGATCAAAAATCTTAATGTTTTATAAAGTATTAAGCTAAGAAAATGCATCAATTTTCAACACTATGTACTATATCAAAAAAATTGCACTATAGTAAGTGACTAGATGCCCATGTTGCATGAGAAATTTCCAAAGTGCATACTTAGAAGCATTTTTCTCAATTTTAAAAGATTGTTACAGATCAAGAAGTTCCAACATTGGTGTTGAACATTACCTCGTTTTTAGTTCAATGAATTCTCATTCACTAATACATTTGATTGCAAAATATGACAAAACTGTCCAACGAAATATGTAAAATTCGATGTTCATCGGGTGCTTGTAAAATTTGATGTGTAATTTCCAATTTTTTGAAAGTTTATCCCCGACGTTCATCAAAATTTCGACGAACCTAGGGTTCGTCAAAATGTCAGCTATTATTTTCGTCGAATTTTCGACAAACATGAAAAATTAAAAATCAAATTGTGGTCGACATAGAGAAAAGTGAGTTCACGCCTGATTTATTGCGACAGTGTTTTGCTCTACTTGAGAGAGTTTGTAGAGAACTAAGGATGATTTTTGTGGGAAAAATCAGAAAAAATTCAAGAAGATATCGCCAGGTTGAGGGTAGTCATTATTTTTTTGCAGAATTCGGTTGTGAAGTCAAATTTATAGTTTCAGGTTTGAAAATCATATTTTAAAGCAACATCTCATCATATTTCATTTTTAGAGGTTTAGGGTTTTGAGAATTTCATGTCCAGATTTTGTTGTGTGGAATCACCATAAGATCACAACCAAGGAACAAATTCTTGTGACTGTAATTATGTGATCCATAACTCTATTGGTCATGTGGCACAATTGTGTTATAACAAATACATGATGCATTCATGTGTGACCTGAGTTTAATGTGGCTATGTTGTGATAGAAATGGAGGCACTCATATAATGTAGTTAATTCAGGTTGTATAATGTAGGTGTCAATCATCATTGGGTGCATTCAGGTTGTCCCAAGTTTAACAAGATAGGATGTAATTATAGCATGATCGAAGAGTGATTACCTCTTGCTGCAATAAAGAGCCTATAACTCTGGTTGATATGTAGATTGGTTGTGTTATATCAATTATGTAGTGCATTCAAGCACAACCCATGTTTAATGGGCTATTCTAGAGAGTAATCAAGATTTTCTAAACCTTATAAATGTTACTTGACATATATTTGCATAATTTGAAATTCCTTCAGAGACTTTTGAAGTATCAATGTATCCTATATAGGGTTTAGAATGATTTCTTTTAATTAAAAAAATAAATAAATGATGTATTTCCCTGTAATTAGATAATGTGGAGATCTCCTAAATCGCCTCAAAGACACTAATATCCTCTTGGCACCTAGATTCATTACTCTAGCTACTAGGTTTTGCATGTGACATCTTTTAATATCTTCATGACCGGGTTTTAAATATTCAGTCTTTTGTTTTAATCCTTTTCATGGTAACCCTTGAGTTCCATAATCCACCTACAATCTCTTCTAAGAACGCTGCCTAAGCTAGATCCGCATAGTATGCATATAAAGCCAGTCCTTCATACCGCCATTGTTCCAAAACCACCACTAACGCTTGTTAAAATGTTGCCTCCATAAGCACAATAGCATGTTTTAAAATCTATGTTTGCTAGTGATTGACCATTAAGCTCAATTACACTTTCATCATGAAGATACAATGATGTTTTGTCTTCAAACTCAAGGCATGGAGGATAACATTGTGAATTGTTTGTTGTGCATGACTCAATTTTCTTGCACATTTACTGCTTTTCTAACTTCCTTTAAGACTGGGTATTGCACCCTCAACTACAATCTCAAACAACTCACTTACTATCACTTGAAGATTCCTTTCATGAGCATCCTTCTATAAAATCAAACTATGCCCTATAGACCTCTACTTGCTGCTGTGGGACTCATTGTTTCATGGTATTGTGTTCTTAAGATCCTTCAACCTTATTGGACACTACTTCATACCCACAAGGTATTATTCACTATTTTCCCATCTTTGGTGAGTCTCAAAACGCTGCTCAAACATGCAATCCACTACATCCATTATACAATATTAATGGCTAAGAAGAAACATTGAACCTATGATTACCACTGTTACTTCATTTGGACAGTCATTCCCTGATTGCATTTGCCTTGTCTAACACTACCAAAATCATTTAAAAAACCCTTAAGGTCAGCAAGGGGTAAGGAAACTCACTGTTAAAATCTCCACTTTACTATGCAAGGTTTGAGCTTTATTATCTTGTCACTGCTTAGCCTGTTTTTGACTGTCACATCTCAAGTGACTGTCATTCTTCTTACCATAGATTGCATTTACAAATGTCAGTAAGCTACATAGTGTGCTTGTTATTGGCTACAATCTTTAGATTGCAAGATGTTGTTATTACCTACAATGTCTCAATCTTTCTGGTATTGCAACCTCACTAATCTGCTATAGTTATTGTTTATGTTTCTACTGAGGCCTAGGGTTTGTACCCTAATCATGCTCTTACCAATTCTTATGTTGTTTTTTATTAGGGCTCTCTCAATGTTGAGGGCCCTAGGGATAAGCTCGTCATAAGAAGTGACACATTGCATCTTTAATTAAAAGGATAAATCCGTATTGACATTAGCAATGATGATTCTGACTCATTGCTCCTTAGGAATGGGTCACTTGCTCTTACTAGCTCGCTACCTCCATTGTTGTAGGAATTTTGTGGTCAAGTTCAATATTATGATTTTAGGAGTCTTAACGGTTGGAAATCATACTAAAATCATAATTTAATAAGTTTTGGAATTAGCATTGTAAAGTGTTTTTTGGGGTCATTAACTTCAGACTATTTTCTCTTTTGTAGGGGTGGTTGCATGCCAAATTTTTTTGGTGTAAAATATTGAAATTATTAGACTATGTTACCTGTCTATGAATAAAAATTATTGGAGTGTGAGTTTGATATTTTTTGAAGATCTAAATAGTCAAGTTTGGCAAAGAAAAATCATGTCAGATAATATTAGTCTAGAACAAAATGAAGAGACACTTGATAGATTGTGGGCTAGATTGAAAAGAAAGGGTGATGGGAAATGTTATTGTCCTTGCAATAATTGCAAGGGCTTAAAGACGAGATGACTTTTAATCACAACAGATGAGAAACATTGTAGGCAGCATGGTCACGTTGAAGGGGGGCATAATTATCATCCATTGGTAAGTTGTTCATTATATGTGTTTATATTGATTGAATTTGTAAATGTTTATATTATTTTAACATTTTATATATATATATAATCACTTGATCATGATCATGGTTTATTTGTGTCTATCATTATGGTGGGGCGCTCTAGGGCAGATGATATGGATTATCATGGCCCAGAGAATGTGGTTTTGCAAGCGGATGAACATGGAGCTATGAATATCGAACATGAAGTTAATGATCCTATGGAAGAAGATGATCATGCGCTAGAAAACATAGTTGAAGATGATGGTACAAATACATTGATCCATGACACATTTAGTGGCAGAGTTGATCATGATGATCGAGATTACTTTGATGATGTTCATAATTTACCTATACTTGAGAAGGCATACGAGCCCCTTTATGAAGGCTCCCAAACAACTCTTCTCTCTGTTGTATTGTTATTGTTGAACTTGAAGGTTATGAATAGTTTATCAAACATAGCAATCTCACGGATGTTAAGGTATGTCATATATGCCATCTTTTTTCATCTATTTTAATTGTTGTTAGTTCATCACTAGTAAATAAAGGATGAAATATGTACCATTAATATTCTTTATATGAACAAATTATTTTTTGTTGTAAATTGATTGGTGAATTTTTGTTACCACCATCAAATATTTTACCTCACCCATACCGAGATTTATGTGCCATTATGAAAGATATCAAAATGGAGTATCAAGCAATAGATGCATGTCCCAATGATCATATTACATATCATAAACAACATGAATTTGCAAATGCACGCCCGTGAAATCATATCGTAAGAGATATCAACGTATCAACTAACAAAAAGGTGCCTCATAAGGTTCTTTGTTATATTCCCATTATTCCACGTATGCAATGATTATTTAGGTGCGAAAGCTTGGAACAATTTATGGATTACCATGCACAGAATATAAGTGGAGATGACATTCTTCAAATGCTTGTGGATGGTTCTGCATTTAGGGACATGGAGGAAAAATGGCCACACTTTAAAGAAGAACCTCGTAATCTCAGGCTTTCATTAGGAGCGGACGGTGTTAATCCATTTGGAGAGCCGAGATCTATTTACTCGGTGTGGCCTATTTTTGTTATCAACAATAACATTCCTCCATGGATGTCAATAAAGAGGCAGCCATAATGTTGTCAATGATTGTTCCAGGTATTTGTTTACATCAATTTTCTTTTACGAGTAGGATCTCATTTGTCTTATTTGTTGCATAATGACTTATATTTTTTTCATTCAATAGTCATGTACATTAATTTATATATATTGCAGTAAAATGGTTATAATAATTGTGTAATGTTTATGCTCATTCAACTAGGTAAGTACCAAGTGAAAGATATGAATGTATATATCGAGCCTCTTATCGACGAAGTTACTAAAGTTATGAAATGGTGTCACTATGTATAACGTCTCTAGACCAATAGGACAAAGAAAATTTCAATTCCATGCAATGCTTGTATGGACAATTCATGATGCCGTAGGGCTAACACATTTTTGTGGTATGTTATAACGCTCGATCAGCACTTCTTAACAATATTTAATTTGATGAAGTAGATATCATGAATGTTTTTAAAATAATTCATTCATTATATATAATTGACATATTTAATCCAATTATATATTCATCTTGCGTGTCTTCAAACAAGGAAAAAATTTTGCATGTCCAATTTGTGGTCCAAAGATGAAATCTCGTCATTCAACAAGTTTAGAAAAGCAAGTGTTTGATGAGTATAGGCACTTCCTCCATAGAAATCATAAGTATCGAACTATTGAAAAACATCTTTTCAATGGGAAAGAGGAGACTATATCAAACCGCCAAGAATGTCACCACCTATGGAAGTTGGAATATAATAGAATTAATCGTCAAGGTTATACATCAGATCAAATTGTTTATCTATCATTTATGATATGTTTTGAATTTATATTTTTATATTGTGTTGTGTTTACTCATGTTGTAATTGACAATGATTGTCGTTGTTAATTTGTTTAACTTATATGCTTCATGAAGGTCGCCAAGGCATTAATGGTCGGCTTCCACAGGGATTGAAAAGTTATCCCAGACAATTTAGTAGGTTGCCCTACTATGAGCAGCTACAAATTGTGCATTTGTTTGATACAATGCATATTGGAAAGAATATAATAGAAACGCTATGGAAAATATTGGATGGAAGGCATGACAAAGAAAAAATTGTAAAAATTTGTAGTGACATTCAGGAAGCCAATCATGCAATGAAAAATGTCATTGAATTGAATAGTGATGGAGACCAAATTAATAAGATAAGTGCCATTCTTTGTTATTAACAGAGCAAAGCAATGCTATAAAGAAGTCATAAAAAAAATTCGGGATTTCACAAAGATTTACTACTTAACATAAACAATATAATAACAAAGAAAGGTGAATTTGGGCCGGATGAAAAATGTATGATTGGCATACCTTCATTAAGGTAATTATTCCGGTATATTATATGCACTTGTATAATGCATGTATTTTTCAGTGTATTATGTTTACTACTTTTGGAAAAATAATGAAAAGATCATTTTATAATTGTTGTAATACGTTCTACATCTATCTCTCCCAGACAACTTTGACAACAATGTCAAGCAAGTTATATATGATCTTGGAAAATACATGAGGTAAGTAGCCAGATTTGTTCAATTCGTTGTATACATCTTATAATTGCGATTTTTTTTACTTGTTATGTAATATA
>VDFB02169456.1:0-17440 GCA_007258455.2 Sequoia sempervirens | reverse complement strand
AGAGAAACATAATGTAGAAGTAGGATGAACCAGAATAGAATAAGCCAGAATGTTGGATTCTTTGTTGTACAATGCTATGTTTGTAACGAGTTTGGACATAGAGCTACTAAATGTAGAAGTTAGATGATAATGTACAAGTTGAATTGATCCAAGTGGATCTTGAAGACCTCAAAAATCGAATAGCCTCAAAATCTCCTAGAACCAATATCAATGCATAAAGCTTGGTGAAACGTTCCTGACGCAACTTGAAGCGAGTCAAAAGGAGTCCGTTTTCTCGAGATATGCTTGGTCAAAGTTCAACAAGGGCTGAGGATGCTAGATGGTTGACCAAAAAAATGACTGTTTCCAAATCAGGCAATAATAGTCTCAGATTGAAGAGCTTGCGAAGATGAACCCAATGCAACTTGTTTCACGTAAAGTGGAGTTCATATGTGTGAGTTATGCTTGGTCAAATATTGGTCAAAATAGGTGCAGGGGCTCATTAGATGGTGAAAAAATTCCTACTTTTCTCACCATAGGATAAATCTAAAAAAATGATGGTAGGTGAAAAAATTTAAAAAATAAATGATTAATACTTAAGTGAGTGGAATTCTCATGTATTATTCATTTAATTTATAAAAAAAGGAATTAGTTCCACCTCACACCTAATTTCCTATTTTCAAGGAGGAGTTGAGAGATTTTCTCTTGAGTTGTTGTAAACCCTCTTTTCGTGGAGTTATCCTCTCCATATAAATAGCCTTTTAAATGGTTATTAGGGGGCTTAAAATCAAATAAAAACAAATAAACCCCATAACCTCTTAGCTTGAAAATCTAATAAGACATAGGGCTTTAAAAGAAATTAAATTGGTTTTTAAGGGGAAATTATTTTTTTGTTTTCCTTTAAGGGGTTATTTTATTAATTATGGAGGTTTTTGGCATGTTTAGCCAAAATTATGTATAAAAAGGGGGATAGGCTTGTTGAAAGGCATTCAAAAGTTCAGGAGAGTTTTGTGAGCTAAGTGGTCTCTTGTGAGGAAATGGAGAGATAAAAAATTAGCGAGTCTTTTGAGAGAATTATGAGTAGTTTCTTAGAAGAATAGGAAGAGATAAAAAATCATTGTTTTCTTTGAGGGAATTTTCACAACTTTAAAAGTCGATTGTAAAGGCTTGATGCCTCATGTATTTTATTCATGTACTCTTATTGAGAGAGAGTGAGTTGTATTTTTATTGCTTGATAGCATTGTAAAGGTGATGAAGGAGTTAGGCACAAACATGTTGCTAGATAGATCTTGTTATTGTAGTGTGGAAGCGGGAAGAGCCTAAAGTGTGAAAATCTTCCTTGGTAGTAGATTGCAACTCAGAGAAAGACCATGGTGATGTAAAAGCAGTTGCATCATAATAATGGCAATGATCGCACATATTTGTGGATCCAGAGATGTAGCTAGAGTCTGGTGAACTCTGTTATCAAATATTTTCTCTTTTTTCTTGGTGCATTATATTGTCAACTTCTTTACTTTCCTACATTTTATGTGTTTATTTGCACAATTCACAAGCAACGTTAGTTTTGATCTTAAATTAAATCTGTATCCTGGTGAATCTAATAGTTGTTAAGTGATTCATAGTAAGGAGTTTACAGATCAAGTTTTGTATCAGAGCTAGTCTGACAAGTTGCAGGTTGTGGAATACTTGGAGCAAATTCAAGCAGTGAGGTGAGATGTCATCACATAAGGAGAACTAGCTTCCTTATTTTGTTTTTGATGTAGAATTTTGTAAGACCTTCATGGTGATGAAAGCCAAGGTTGATGTAATGTATGAGGAATGGAAGTCTAAAAAAGAAGGTTTGTGGAAGAAAGCCAAAGATGCAAACCTAGTGAAAGCTCCTCATTCTTCTCATTCTCTTCCTTGTTCTCTTGGTGATACTCAGAAACAATATCAAAGTGTTTGATTGAGGTTGTTAACCAAGATGGGATATGAAGGAAAGCACCTTGGAAGTCATGGACAAGGCATGGTTGAACCTGTGAAGGTGGAAGCTAGACCTCGCTATGCAGGATCGAGGTATGGTGAAGAAGAATTCTCCAAGGCAGTGGAAGAAAGGAATTCTTTGAAAGAAGAACCATTCCAAGAACAACCTGAGAGAGGCAATGACACATCACCTTCAAGAAATGGTGACACATGCAAGATTTCCAAGAGAAGAATGAACACATATTCTTCTTGGAATGCATGCACCAAGGGTGACCATCAAAGGTATAACAAACCTAATTGTTCCAATGTTTCTTTTGACTATAATAAGATTGGCAATGTAAAAAGTTTGTGGTTTAGAAAACTGTGCACATTTTGTGGGTTGAATAACCATAGTGTTGCCAAGTGTTGGAAAAGAATGGATTTGTATAGGAAGGTAGGGTCAACCAGGAAATGGAAACTACATAAAGAACCATCTCCAAATTCGGAAGAAAGAGAAGGGAAAGAAAGGATGGATGTTGAAAACACCTTGCTCTTATTGTAACAAAGGTGGACATTAGGAAGCTAATTGTTGGAAGCTTCATCCAAAGCTTCGTCCAAAGAAGGAAAATAATATTGTAGTTGATTCTCCATTGGTGAACACAGGGAAAATGAAGAGGCTCATGTATGTGAGAAAACCTTCTTTGTTCATGTTGCAAAGGTGGAAAAAGTAGGTGATTTGAAGCATGAAAATGAAGTAGTTGCTTGTAAGCCTATTTATCATGTGTTTTAGAGATCATCAACGCCATAACATGAACATTTTATGTGGAAACTTGTTAAGAGGATTAGGAGTATTGTTAGTTCATTGTCATTATCATCCTTGTATTTTTTAATGTTGCTAATGTGTTGCACATGGATAGTAGTTGGGATAATGAATGTAGAAGGATGTGAGAAAATGCAAATGGGTAGCAATGTGATTGCACTTTTCATAATTGTTGTAAATTTTTTTGATGAAGCAGGTGCACAATCAGGGTGGATAGATACTGGAAAAGTGGGAAGGTTTTTCTCTCACGTTGTGTCTGATTAAGAACCTTTTGGAGGTCCAAAAGTTCCTCAGTGGGGAGGAATGATCTAGGTGGATCTTGAAGACCTCAGAATCTCCTAGAACCAACATCAATACATAAAGCTCGGTGAAACGATCCTGACGCAACTTGAAGCACATCAAAAGGAGTCTGTTTGCTTGAGATATGCTCAGTCAAAGTTCAACAAGGACCAAGGATGCTAGATGGTTGACCAAAAAATTGATTGTTTCCAAATCAAGCAATAGCAGTCTCAGATTGAAGAGCTTACGAAGACGAACTCGACGCAACTTGTTTCACTTAAAGCGGAGTTCATATGTGTGAGTTATGCTTGGTCAAATATTGGTCAAAATAGGTGCAGGGGCCCATCAAACAATGAAAAAATTCCTACTTTTCTCACCATAGGATAAATCTAAAAAAATGATGGTAGGTGAAAAAAATTAAAAAATAAATGATTAATACTTAAGTGAGTGGAATTCTCACGTATTATTCATTTAATTTATAAAAAAAAGGAATTAGTTCCACCTCACACCTAATTTCCTATTTTCAAGGAGGAGTTGAGAGATTTTCTCTTGAGTTGTTGTAAACCCTCTTTTCGTGGAGTTATCCTCTCCATACAAATAACCTTTTAAATGGTTATTAGGAGGCTTAAAATCAAATAAAAACAAATAAACCCCATAACCTCTTAGCCTAAAAATATAATAAGACATAGGGCTTTAAAAGAAATTAAATTGGTTTTTAAGGGGAAATTATTTTGTTGTTTTCCTTTAAGGGGTTATTTTATTAATTATGGAGGTTTTTGGCATTTTTAGCCAAAATTATGTATAAAAAGGGGGATAGGCTTGTTGAAAGGAATTCAGAAGTTTAGGAGAGTTTTGTGAGCTAAGTGGTCTCTTGTGAGGAAATGGAGAGATAAAAACTTAGTGAGTCTTTTGAGAGAATTATGAGTAGTCTCTTAGAAGAATAGGAAGATATAAAAACTCATTGTTTTCTTTGAGAGAATTTTCACGACTTTAAAAGTCGATTGTAAAGGCTTGATGCCTCATGTATTTTATTCATGTACTCGTATTGAGAGAGAGTGAGTTGTAGTTTTATTGCTTGATAGCATTGTAAAGGTGATGAAGGAGTTAGGCACGAACATGTTGCTAGATAGATCCTGTCATTGCAGTGTGGAAGTGGGAAGACCCTAAAGTGTGAAAATATTCCTTGGTAGTAGATTGTAACTCAGAGAAATACCATGGTGATGTAAAAGTAGTTGCATCATAATAATGGAAATGATCGCGCATATTTATAGATCCAGAGACGTAGCCAGAGTCTGGTGAACTCCGTTATCAAATCTTTTTTCTCTCTTTTCTTCCCACTTCCACACTGCAATGACAGGATCTATATTGTCAACTTCTTTACTTTCCTAAATTTTATGTATTTATTTGTGCAATTCACAAGCAACGTCAGTTTCAATCTTAAATTAAATATGTATCCTGGTGAATCTAACAGTTGTTAAGTGATTCATAGTAAGGAGTTTACAGATCATTAAAACCGGTAGAAAAATTCCGTCTTTTCAAGGCTACTGTTACACATGCAATATCTTTGGACACAAGGCTAATCAGTGTAGGTCAAGGATGAATACAAAATATCTTGATCAAGGTATGTTGTGTGCCACTCTTGTAATAAACCAAGACATATCTCAAAATTTTGGGAAGAAACCGAATCTAAAATAGAAGGACAAGCCTATGGACAAGGTAGATATCAAATAAGCAAGGAAAGAAATGGCAAGAATTTGGAGAAAGAAGGAAGAAACTAAAAATAAGGATAAATCAAATGATCCTATATCCTCTTCCTATGTAAATACCTCTTCTAAGAACTAAATCTAGTAATGGCTTCAGGCGGAGCAGTCACAAAAATATCTAACACCCTCGATATATGAGGTGTCCTATGATGACACAAGGAAAAGTAACATGAATCTATATTTTGATGGCTTTGAAGGAAATTTTGGTAGAAATCAAACAAACTAGAAGAATTGTGGAGCTCTTATTGGTTTACAGTGTATTTTACAAAGTGGTTGACAACTTTGAAGCGGAAAAGTAATAAATGCAAAATTAGGGAAAAACAGTAAATAATAAAGCAAGCGACTAAGTTAAAGAAAATCACATTTATGTAAATTGGGAGTAGTGCAAGTTGAAGTAAGAAAGAAATCAAGTCAGAGTACCATACATCAAAACCCTAGAAAAAGGTATTCTCTATTATCTGAATTCTGTGTTTTTCAAAATTGAAGGAACTCTTTGTTAAGCTCATTCAAGTTTGTTTGGGAAATATGGCCACTCCTACTATTGTGGAAATTTCTAAGAGGCCCCAACCAAAGTTTAGAAGTTCATGGAAATTATATGAAAATTATCTAATGGGTGCATTCTCACACATTCCAATTCATGTGCTACTCATCGAAGATCCAAGAATATACATTTTTGGGAAGCTCAAAGAATTTGATCATCAGGAGTTGAAGGACTTGTGGGAAAATGAGTTAACTGATGACTTACTACTCAAGGCAGAATATGAAAACCTAGTTTGAATGAAGCTAAATTTTTGGAACTAGTTTCCAAACTTTTCTAGTGAGAGTGAGGCAAAATTTGTCAGAATTTCCCTCAGTAGGGTTCATAGTAATCTTGTGTGGGTAAATGAACAAGGGATTTTCAATAAGGAGGCAATTCGTGCAGTTACTGGTCTTTGTGACACTGGTGCCATTCCAATTCTAAAAGAAATTGAAAATGATGAGGTCACAAGGTTAACTGGTGGCAAGTTTGATAGAATATCCCTAACATGAAGTCTATCACAAACCTTGTCATCAAGTATGCTTCCATTATGATTGGGCAAAAAGTCTACTTCACAAACAGAGAAAATTTAGTATCGGCCATGACAATTCACACAACTTATGAAATGGTGGTGAATGGAAAGGGTTTTGATCTTTATGAGTTGTTGAGGTTACAACTTATGGAAAATCTAAGTATGACAAAGGCAAAGAGACATCTCTTTAAATTTGGCACTCTTGTTGTTTGTTTGCTATTCTATTTTCTAAGGGAGTTACCTAGAAGAAATAACATAATATGGGATAACACTAGACCAGTTGCTCATCAGATTAGTGATTATCTACACTGAATAGGATATTTTAGGGCACAAAACAATTCCCTAACTACATTCTTTGCAGTCTTTCAAAATGAAATGCATGAAAGAGAAATGATTCCAAGAAGTTTGGTGAAAAAGTATAAAAAGGAAATAACATATCTTGTATTTACTAATGAATGCATCATTGAGGCTGTAGAACCCAAAATTCGTTGGATTGAACCTTTGGGATATGAGATTGAGGAGAAAATGGTAGAAAGGTACATTAAGATTCTATTGGCTAGTCCTAATCACCCCTCTCTACCTAGATTAGGTACATATGAGGAGAAATCTGTTGAAATTCATTCAAAAGCTACAACACCTAAACAAAGAAAGAAAATTGAAGATTTCTTCCAATACGTAGCATACACTAAGGAAGACATTGTACAGTTGAAGGAGGTCCTTGATGAAAGGAAAGCCAAAACTATTGAACAATCCTCTAGACCTAGAAAATTAGGAAGGCTATCTTTTGGTGCTACACCAACACCCATTTCCAGCTCTGTTGCACCTAGTGTTGTTAATGTTGTGAAACAAATAAGGAAAGAACAAGTATTCCCACATCTATTGATGTTGCTACCCCTATTGGTCCCAATACCAGGGCATCTAAGAAGAAGGACACACTTGTTGCTACATCATCTACTGCATCAGGAGGAAGAAGAAGAGTGAAAGAAAAAGCTCACAGGAAAAGGAATTTGAGTGATACTGTTGAAGAAGAAATCAAGATTGGTCTAGAAGAGGATCATTAGCTAAAAAGAAAAAAAAGAGGTACTACCTCTGGTGAAGAAGCCAAAACTAGTATTGTTGTCTCTACAGATGAAGAGTCAGAGGAAGAAAAGGATACTTATTGAATTCATGTACATGCAAAGAATAATGAAGAAGGCTCATTTGAGCTTGTGGAGAACATGCCCAGTTCTCCTTCAGTAAGAAATCATCCACCCTTGGTTCTCAGAACATTAGTGAATAATATGATTGATAATGATCTTACGCCAACTGCTGAGTTATATGATGAAGTTGATGATGAAGGAAAATAAACTATCATAAATTCTTTTGCTCAATACATAGTTATTTGTAACATAAACATGGACACAATATAGTCAAAATTTATTGAAAATGTGTGGAAATAGCTAGCACTTAGAAGGAAGGAAGCATTAAATGTCAAAAATAGTGTCATAAGAGAGGATGCAAATTTTTTTAGTTCAACTTAGTCAAAGATAGAAGCTACAAATCTGTTGAAAGAAAGTTCTACATTGTTCAGAGTCAAGCATAGAGTCAACATGTTAATGACTAAGGAAGAAGAATATGTTGAAAAAGTAAGGTAGGAAACTCATAATGTGATTAGGCAATTAGCAAGGAACCTTGGGAGAAAAACTAGTTCTTCATCTCATACTGCTCAGACTCAGGAACATGCTACTATTGTAGAAGTTATGGATAACCCAATCTTGGAGACTATTGTTGAGACACTTGGAGCTTTAGAGACCCTTGCCCCTTAGATGGAAACAAAAGAAACTACCAGTAAGAGGTTTGATGATCATCATAAGGATCAATTCGGTGAAAAGAGAGAAGAACATCAATAATCCACCAAGAATAGAGAAGAGGAAAACAAATATGAAAATGAAGGAAGTAAAGACAAAGAAAATGATAAATACAAGGATGATGAGGGTAGAAGGAAGGAAGAAAAAAAAATCCATCTTGTGATGAAAAAGAAGAAGAAAAAGAAGAAAAAGAAAAAGATGAAGAAGGAAAAGAAGAGGAAGAAGAAAAGAAGAAAGAGGAAGATAAGGAAGTCATTCTAGCTGAAGGTGAAATTCCCAAAGGCCCTGAACCATAAAAGAAATCCAAAGAGTCTTTTAGAAGTACTCTTAAAGGTCTTCTTTCAAGATGAGTTGTAATCCAACCTACACTTCCACCTCAACTAGTCAAGCTTCCATCTCACCTAGGTTATGTGGATTTGAAAAAGATCACACTGAGTGACATAATGAAGCTATTAAAGCTCTACAAGAGGCAACCCCTGGTGTTACTCTAGACAACTCTTTAGCTCTAATTGAAAATTTGAGGCTTGTTGTTGATTTTATTAAAGAGTACACATCCAATCTTAAGATGTAGACCACAAGAGAAGTAGAGTTTAATTTTCTATAGAAAAGATTATTGTTTCTGCAAGATAAGTGTACTATTGCATGTGAAAAAGATTTGGAAACTTTAAAAGAGGTAAGAGAATGTGATGAAGAAGCCTAGATGCTATTTGTTTATTGCATGAAATGGCCAGAAGCCACTCAAGGTATCAAGGATCTAATGGACTCAATCAAGTCTCAACTTGTTGATGCCTCCAAAGATTATAATATTGTAGGTGATAGAAACTATGTTAGGTGGGTTTCTATTGTGGATCTTCAAAATAAGTTTTTCATCCTGTAGAGGAAAAAGGAAGAGGTTATGAGGCGGTACACCCAAATTAGAAATCTGGTCATGTCCAGACATGTTACTATATCAAATGCATTGATGGAGGCTGAAAAACTTAAGAAAATGAACATTGCCCCATCCAATTTGAAAGAAGGAGAAGAATGCCTGGTGGAAATAGAATCTTTGCATAAAACACTTCTAGGGAAAAAGGTGTATGGGACGATGGAAAGCCTACTTGGGATGTAATTCTCAAAGATTTACAAGGTTCCCCCAATTCCTGAATTTAAAGTGTTTCCCCATCCTTTTCCCTTGATTTCAAAGGGGGAGAGGAGAAGAGAAAGGAGAAGAGAAGAGGATAAGATGAGATAAAATATGTTTTCTGTATATATGTTAAGGGGAGTTGAGCATAATTTTTTTTGGAGCAAGTCTCATTTTTGGCACATGTTGCCATCAATGGAAAAGGGGGAGATTGTTGGAAGAATGAAGAAGGTGCCCTCTGGATTTTTTGTCATTGATGTCAACATTGGTTGGTAACTGACTATGTAATCAATGCATCCATACTGATCCGATATCTTGATCCGAAAATCTTCACAATAAAAGGGAATTCAATGAGTCTTTGATATGTTGATCAAGAATGACAGTTATAGGTATAAATGAATTTTCAGCAAGTTTTTATGATTCGGTTGAACTATCTTGATGATAGAACTTTGGTGTTATTTTGGCCGACAAGGTTTATCTCTTATGTGTCCCTCTTTAGGTTCAGGTTGACCTAACACTTGGGTAACACATTTTTGTTCTGTGTGTCAAAAGGCATTTTGTATTAAGCCAACTAGACTTTTTTATTTTTGATTATTCCCTCAATTAGGCCAACCTAATTAATAAAGGAATTTATGCCTATGTATATATTTATGATGGTCAAAGCGATGAAAGAGAGTAGAGATGATATGCAAGTAATGTAGCAAGTGCAATAGTGTGAAGTTACTGATAGTGTTTG
The DNA here is from genome assembly GCA_007258455.2 of Sequoia sempervirens. NCBI lineage: Eukaryota > Viridiplantae > Streptophyta > Pinopsida > Cupressales > Cupressaceae > Sequoia > Sequoia sempervirens. The sequence goes on along the minus strand of VDFB02169456.1, from coordinate 7,906 downwards.
TATACCGACAACCAGAGCATAATTTTGATATTACTAGGGCATAATTAGAACTACTTTCAACGCTTTGAAGGTACACTTCTTTAGTTCATTTTGGAAATGAGACATATCTTTTCTATCTTGGCAATAAGTCACATTTTTATTTAGGCTATGAGCCTTTTCAATGATAGTGAGTCCCGGCAGTGAGCCCTGTCAAATCTTATAACCGGTTATAATATATTGTGAGCTAATCCTCACCATGGTTTTTCCCATTTTTTAGTTTTCCACATAAAAATCTTGGTGTCAATGTGTCATGATATCTTTTATGTTTTGGTTCACTACTTCTATTAGATGTGGATTGATAATTGGATGGCTAATAATTAATTTGGCTTGCATAATATTGATTCACACCCCTATCAGTATTTGGTATATTCAACACTTTTCATTATAATAAGAAAATAAACCAAGCTCCTCTGTGGAGGAAAGCAAAGAGAAAGGTTGGTTAGATGATATGGAGGAAGAATTGACCTAGATTAAGAAAAATAAAACTTGGGAACTAGTTCTAAGAATCAAAGACAAAAGTCATTAGTGCCAAATGTGTATTTAGAAACAATTTGCATGAAGATGGAAAAGAGATCCGAAACAAGGCTAAACATGTATGTAAAGGATATGATTAGATTGAAGGAATTGATGTTAGTGTAATTAATATTTAATTACACTTGCATAACTTTACTTAGGTAATATTTTAATTCGTAGGTTAATTATTGCCATCCTTATCTTAAGATTCGGGTTATGCATACTTGCTTTTATAAAGCAAATCATCTCATGTAATTATGAATTCCTGAATAATAATATTTTGCACGTCTTTTTGCAATAGCTTTGCTTTTTTTGATTTTCTCTTATGTGGAAGGTTTTTTGCATGTTTGATCTTCGTTTCTAACATGGTATCGGAGCCTTGATATGTAGCCCCTTCTTAGATTTATGGAGAGATTCAGCGTAGAGTAGTTTGGGGTCCCTTGAGGGTTTCATGCCTTGAGCCTTTTTCTGGCTATGGCTGCAAGATCTTCTTGAGTTTGTCTCTTTATTGGGTTCTCTTGCATGGTCACTTTTGGAACACTTTGGAGGAAATATGAGCTCATTTTCAAGTCTAGGGCTGTCGAAAAAGTCAAGATCGACTTTTGTTTTTCCTAAATTTGACATTTTATGCCGAAGTTATGAGGGTTTGAAGATTTTCCAAATCTAGGAGTTACAAAACTTCTGGTGCATTTTGAGGTAGATCGGACCTCGCCATCAGATCCAGAGCATCCAAGAGACAAAAATTGACATATAATATGCCTATATTTGGCGTTGCCTGTTCATGAGGAATTTTTTTTTTTCCTGTACGGCCTCTGTACTACCCCTGTGCACGCGATCCGAAAAAATAAGGCTCGGTTTTTTTGTTTTTAAAAAAATTCTTTTATAGAAATTTTATAAAAATAATTTTTTTTATTAAAAAGCATTTTTTTCAAAATGTTTTTTTAAGGCTTTTAAAAGCTTGGGCGGCCAGGGTACCCCTATACCTTGCTGCAGTAGGCCTATATGCCATCGTTGGCATGGCGGGGCCCCACCCGCCGACGCCATCTTCAAAACTTCGGTGCCCACTCCAACCCCTTGCCGGTGACTCGAACTCCCATCAGAATCTCCTTCATTTGGAGGTGCCAGTACCAAGGGAATATTCCCTCCGCAGATCCTTTACCCTCAGCATATTCCAGCTAGAATATTCCGGCCATGGTACAGTTTTAGACTCCCACCAAATTTTTTCCAGTAGGGGGCATTTTTTTTCCAGTGACAACCAGATGGCTATCAAATTTAACATCATGAAGTGGTGACGTCAGCATGACATCATCCGGTCGTACGACCCTCTTTGCCCCCTCCTAGCCCTAATTTGTCTTCAAGGAGAAGTTTTTTTCTTTTTGGCATAACTTGGGCATACGGTATCGAAATCGGGCAAACGAGATATCGCCGAAAAGCTGGTTCTGAGCACTATCCTATGGTGTAGTTTATATTTCAATATTTTTCTTTTTAGCTGCATTTATTTCTGTTTGAATTCAGATGTTCATTTATGGCTTTCTAGCTCATAACTTTTTGCCACGATCTCCGATTTTTGCCCTCTTTGCGGCATTGGAAAGGTATTGAGGAGCTCTATGTTGTTGTCCATGCACTTTTTTTTGTATCTCTCCCAGGTTTATTTTTATTCCATATTTTTGTCGATGGGTGTTTTGGAGATTACTTGGATGTTTTGGCAGTTGGAAGGGTGAAACTTGAATATTTGCACTTCATTTCAGTACCACATCATTTTATTTTATGTTTATGCATGTTTTCATTCTCTCCTTTTACAATCATTGGGTTATTGTAATAAATGAACTAAGATAAAGTTCCATCAGGGGGGTTTCTTGCATAATTATCTAATTAGAGTGTAGTTTTCACTTTTATCTCCATCCTGTTTTGATGGCAACTCACATGGGTTATATCTGGTTTCTTAGTTTCTTTTGGCCACAACTTGCTCTAGCTTGACACATATCAGATTCACATCGGTTCACACTTTAGATTGGGAGCCTATGGTTATTGATCCACATTGGTTCAGATCCATCTCAGTTTGAGGGCCATTTTTTTGTGGTTAATGTTCCATAGTCTTTATGGTACTTTTTCCCATGGAAGAGTTTTAGTCTCAGTTTGGCATCGACATCGATATACATGGTTTCCAGATTCTATCATCATTTCTTCTACTATTGCTTCACAGATTCCAGGGTTGTTCTAGTTTGTGAGTTTCTAGTGTTCCGTGGCATCGAGTCTGTTGTTGCATTATTATGATTCTGCTTTGGTTTCTTGTAGTCAAAAGTATCTTTCCTTGCTTGTCGGATTGTGGTTCCAGTGTTACTCCACAGTGTTCTTCCAGTGCTTCTTTGCAGCAGTCATCTCATTGTAGGGGGTTTTGTCCCACTGGGTTTTCCTTCTCTACCTCATTATTGCATTTGTACATGGGTACCTGATCAAGCCTTGTTGTCAGGACCCATTCATGCTTTCTTGCATTCATCTTAGAATTTAGGTGCATGCTTTGTTTAGTCTCCCTAAGTTTCACTTACGGGGGGGTATTAGTGTAATTAATATTTAATTACATTTGCATAACTTTACTTAGGTAATATTTTAATTCCTTGGATAATTATTGTCATCCTTATCTTGTTGAGTTATCTTGTTGCTCAAGATAATATAAGGGTTATGCATACTTTCTTTTATAAAGCAAATCATCTCATGCAATTATGAATTCCTGAATAATAATATTTTGCACATCTTTTTGCAATAGCTTTGCTTTTTCTGATTTTCTCTTATGTGGAAGGTTTTTGGTTTGCATGTTTGATCTTGGTTTCTAACAATTGATTTTGAAGAGACATTTTCCCCAATAGCAAGGTTGGAACCAATCAAAATATTTTTGGCCTTATCAACTTTCAAGTTATATCAGATGGATGTTAAGTCTACTTTTGTGAATGGACAATTAGAAGAATAAGTCTACATTTGAGCAACCAGAAGGATTCTAATGTCCAAATAATCCAAATTTTGTGAAAAAATTAAAAAATGAACTTTATGGAATCAAATAGGCTCCTAGAGCATGGTACCCCATATTGGATAGATATCTATAACAACAAAGTTTTAGGAGAGGTAGTGCATATAGTAACTTATATATAAAAACTGAAGGTGATTAGTTACTGACTGTGTAATGTCATAAAATTGCACCCTAAGGGAAATTTCACATGTATGAATTTAGCCTTGCAATTATTACACCTAAGTGCATTTATGATAAGAACCTAATAGGTCAAAATTTTGCAATTCCAACTCCATGAGGGCCAATGATGTAGCGATAACAGTTTTCCACCTCCTTTCCCAAAAATTGATGAGTTGGACACCTACACGACATGTGGATGTCTAGCATTATGCTAGTGTCTTGGCGGTTTATGATTTTGAAATGAGGAATCTTGGCTCATGACATGTGTCCCTATAGTTAGATTTCTAATCGTAATGACTCCTCCCACCCTTGTAGCAAAAAAATCCATTTCTTGCTCCCATTTGGGGGTTCTCTCAGATTTTTGGCATTAATCCTTCAATCTCACTCTATTTTATGCTTCTCCTTCTTGCAATATCTCTTTTATGAGTGAAGCTCTATTAGAATGAGGTCCCTCCAACAACCAAATCTCTCTTGCAAGCATTCAATGGTGCGTTCGTGCATTCAAGAGGGGGCCATATACTATTGGTAATGCTCTCTTGTTCTCTATCTATTTGTGAATAGATTAATTTGTTCACTTGCTATTCTGTAGTGAAGGTTCTCCTCGAGTGGGGATTATTTTTACCACTCTTTATTTGTTTACTTTGTCTACTTTTTATATCCATCTAGCTATCCATGGAGGTGGGAAGACCAAAATGAGGGTTTGACTGTGACAAGCCCCAAAACAACCCCAACATTTTTCCTCATCCATCTTGTGTGTAGGTTTTTGAAGTGAGGCTTGAAGAAAGGTTTCAAGTGCTCAATCGGTTGTAAGTGTATCCTTGGACCTCCTTTGCATTTTATATCATTTCCTTCTTTCTATTTATCTATTATGTTTTATAGACCTCAGGTCTAAGCATGTTAGTACGACTTTAGCATTTTTGTTCAAGTTTTTGGTTCTCTATTTTTCATGGATGCCAGCACGTCCTTTAGACTCTAGCACACCGTCCTGGCATCCTAATACCACATTGTAGTCCTTTAGCTGAGAGCTCTTCCTTTTGAGGTAGAAATATTCAAACCATGATCTCTTGGATTTTGAAGCAATCTTCTTGAATAATTATCTTTAGTATGACCTTCTTTGAAATTTCTTCATTTAGTAACATTTGAGGTAGTTAAGGGTAGTTCGTTCCCTAGGATTCTCTTGAGAATGAAGAGACTCATGAGCAATGAATCCCCCTTCTCTTAAATTTTGGTGAACCTGATGTGAATCATGTAAAATATTTTTTTTGCAATGTTTCAATGTTTATGATAATGCTTTCTCTAAGGAATATTTCGATATGTTGGATGATGCTCTAGATGATTTTTTAGAAGGATCTTCATCTACATATAGGTCCTCCAAGCAAACCTCTTCTTCACAAGTTGAAGAGTCGGTGAATGTTATTGTAGATTTATATACAAGGTTTGTGAGAGCCATATACTCTACTTCTTATAATGCCATAGTGCACACATATAATACTAGAAGAAATCAATAGAACTTGAATCAACAACCTTCTATTCCTACACCTCAACCTATTCAAGTTCCTACTTCTTTACCACCTTCTCAACTGATTCTTCCTTCAACACCTAAACCTATGACTAAAACTGATTCTTCCTTCAACACCTAAACCTATGACTAAAGCACCTAGAGACTATGATCTTGTCGAGCAACTTTGTGTTACTATAGCTAAGATCTTACTTTGGGATTTACTACAGATTTCTCTGGTTTATCAAGGTATGCTTCAGGAAGCCTTGCAAAAGATTCTCTTACCTACCTCTGCTAGGCCAATGGATGTTAATGCATTGATGGCTCATATTCGTGCAAATTCACCAAATATCACATTCTATCCATAAGAACTTCCACCCCTGGATGTGTAGAAGCAAGTGGAGCCTCTAATTATTATAGTTAATGTTAATAGTATTGGTATTATACGTGTCCTCGTTGACACCGGTTCAACCCTCAAAGTTTGTGGTATATGTAATTAGGGCTAAAATATTAAGGTTAATGCAATAAAGTATATAAATCAAACCCTAATAATCAATGAAGGACAAATGAGCATAAAGACACAAAGCATAAAACAATATTACCAAATCTTCATGCCACCATTGATTGACCTTAATTCCACCTTCTCCATTTTCTGCAATATTATGTTTTCCCTCAGATTTTTGATGAGCAACTATGACTAACAAGACCTAAGCCAATATTGAAGGATTTGATCTAAAATGAAAGTATACTTAGATTTCTACAAGCAAGAAGTATGGAAGCCTAAATTCTAAAGCATGAAGTATGAAGAAGTGATGAAGTCAGGAGATGATCAAAGTCCCCAAATGAGGTTGACATTGCCTTTTTATAAAAAAGTCAATTTTAGATGAATGACCAGGATTGAAAGTTTGACAAAGCCATAAGATCAAAGGCTGAAATTCCATGTGACAACTAGCAATTAGGGTTAGGGAAAAATTAGGTTAAAATTTGAAATGAATGGTTGTGATTTGATTTTGGAAAAATCAAATCGAAGGTCAAGAATGCATGTGACAAGAAGATAGTGGGAACGAAAAACGAAGCTACTGGAGAATAAAATAAGAATTTAAAATTATTTGATTCAAGAGGTGATGTTGACCTTTGGAATTAAAAATTAATTTAATTCAAAAGTGGTGGGGTCACATGATAGTAAATAATTATTTCAAACTATTTACTTGGTGGGAAAATAGAAAGTGGACAATTTTAAATAAATGCTTTATTTAAAATTAGAAGAAAAGTCTATATGACAATTAAATAATTAATACTAATTATTTAATTATGGATGAAATAGATAAGTTGGACAATAATTAAATAAAATCATAGGAATTTATTTAATTATAAAAAGACATAAGGAATTAATGACATATTTAATTAAATAATTAAAGTTTATTTATTTAAATAATCAAGAGGAAATAGTAGACAAATAATAATTAAATAAATTTAGGGATTTATTTAATTATGGAAAGACAAGAAATTAGCGACATATTTAAATAAAATAAATATAATTTATTTATTTAAATAGTCAGGAGGAATAAGAAATATGAATGTAATTAAATAATTGAGAATTATTTAATTAATAGTTGAATTTGGACTATAGGACATAATTTAAATATTTTAATTATGTTGAGAAGAAATATGGAGAAAAATAAAGTCTGTAGGTCTAGGTCAATTTTATGTGTCTACATTTTACCCCTCTTTGTCATAATATAGTTTATCACATTGTGACAAAGAAAAATTCAGTTCAAGATATGCCCCAGCGAAAATAAGGATGAGGAAGAATGATGAGGAGGTAGCAGTATGCCCCCTCAAGAGGACAGTTGGGTTCAGAGAACACAAGCGAGCTCTTGAAATGGATGAAAGGACTAGAAGATGAGGAACAAAAGGATAGGGGAAAATAGACAAGGATGATGAGGATGTGGACTAGAAGAAATGTTAGAGTGGAAAAGAGGAATGGTATCACGAAGAAAGAAACCTTTAATGTTTTTCCAAAGTACAAATAGGTATTGCATTAATCATCATTGGGCGGTAAAATGTGATGAATGGACAACAAACACTGTGATATGACATAGACCAAGGTGTGCAAGGTCATCCACTTGCGAAAAACAAATATTTTCAGACAAGGAATGTCCCAACTCATACTAAGGGCTATGTTGCCCCAACCTTTTTGCTAAGACAATCCATAGACAATAGTCAAAGAAAAGAGTCAAGAGACATAATAACTCCTCTAAATCCTTCATGGGACATGCTCAAGGAACTAGTAACCTAAGTCATAGACAAATGCCAAAAGAAAGATAAGACAAGACAAGCCACAATGTCAACAACCAGTTAGAATGTTTTCCAAAATTTGATTTATTTGACGATTAATTGACTAGGGGATTGATAGGTTGAGCATTTGAAAAAGCCTAGTTTCAGGAAAGAGACATGTTGTATAAGATTTGAGTCTGGTTTTGACCATGTGACCAACTATATAAGGCAAATGACGAGGTTTGACTAAATGACATTGTCTAGTTTCAGGAAGGACACATCCTACATAAGACATAAGTTGACTGGTTGACGGTTTGACTGTTTTGACTATTTTGACTGTTTGTTTGGTTTGACTGATTGGCGTTGTTGGCTTTCTGTCTTGTTGATGCGTGACTTTG
>VDFB02169453.1:0-13197 GCA_007258455.2 Sequoia sempervirens | reverse complement strand
CTTCCAACAAATAAAATGCAAGTACATTCCTTTTTCGGTAAAATCAACTTTATCCGAAGATTTGTACCTGATTTCTCAGAGCTGACAAAGGAGATTTCAGCAATGATGAAAAAGACGTCCACTTTCGTATGGACAGAAGAAGGCAAACAGGTCTTTATTAAAATCAAAGAAGCTATTGCTAATACACCAGTGTTGGTTCGGCCTGACTTTGAGAAGGATTTTATCCTCTATTGTTATGCGTCAAAACACACACTGTCTGCTATATTGACTCAGAAGCTCAGTGAAGAAGGAGAATCTCCGATTGCTTTCATGAGCGCCAGTTTCAAGGATAGTGAATCACGTTATTCTCAGATTGAGAAGAATGCGTATGCTATTGTCAGAGCTGTCAAGAATTTCAGGTTCTATCTCTTGAATTCTCATACAACGATGTTTGTCACCGACCCAACAGTTAAAAGCGTGCTAACTCAATAGGAGATGGGCACAAAAAGAGGAAAATGGATTGCCAAAGTTCAAGAATATGATCTAGAAATCAAGCCAACCAAGCTCGTTCGCAGGCAAGATCTTTGTCGATATTTGGCGGAAGATGGAGATAAAAAGCATCAGAGCAATGGTGGATCTAATCCTGAACAAGAAATCGAAGAGGGCCTTCCTTTGGTCCTATTAGTTGATTTTGCAAAGGAATGGTACACACCTTTGTGGTATTATTCCACATATGGAGAATGTCCAAGTCACATGGACAAACAGCAGAAGAGAACATTAAAGTTGATAGCACAGAACTTTGTGCTTGTTAATAACTTTCTATACAAGTGTGGCCTTCACGGAAATTTTCTATTATGTGTCGGGAAGGACCAGCAACAAAAATTGTTGGAAGCTTTTCATAGTCAAGCATGCGGAAGACACTTTTCATCAAGAGTCACTGCATTCAAGATCCTGCAAGCACAATTGTATTGGCCAACTATGTTTTGCGACGCATATGATTGGGTGTACAAGTGTCAGCTATGTCAACAATTTGCTGGTAAAGTGAAATTGGCATCTCTTCCACTCAGGCCAATTATCATCGATACTCCATTTCAGCAATGGGGTATAGATTTTGTAGGTTCTATCAATCCAAGTTCCAGTAAGGAGCATGTCTATGACCTGACAGCGACAGATTATTTCACGAAGTGGGTTGAGGCGGTTCCTACTAAGCGAGCTACTTCCGAAGTTGTTTGCAATTTTCTAAAGGAGAATATCATTTCTCGCTTCTGAGTGCCTCGTAAAATTGTGGCTGATAATGCAACATGCTTCTCGTCAGAGGAGATTTTGAGTTTTTGTTTTGATCATGGCATCATGCTGTCACATTCATCAGATTATTACCCTCAAGGTAATGGACAGGCTGAATCATCAAATAAGAACATTGTCACAATTGTGCATAAGCTAGTTGAGTCAAATCAGCGGGCTTGGCATACCAAGTTATATGACGCTCTTTGGGCTGATAGAATAACCCCCAAAAGAGCCATTGGCACCTCGCCTTTCATTCTTTGTATGGTACAGAAGCAATTATGCCCATCACCTTAGAGTTGTCCGCTTTACAGCTGGCATCTACTTTGGAGGATGAAGAGTTCAAAGATCCTATTCAAAAGCGGATGTTGTTCCTAATGAAGCTTGATGAAGAAAGGATAGAGGTTGTTGACAAAATCACTCAGCATCAAGAGCGAGTGAAGAAGATTTTTGACAAGAAGGCTCGTCAAAGAGACTTCGAGATTGGAGATCAAGTCCTTTTGTGCGACAAAGGCATGAACCTAAAAGGAATGCATGGTAAATTTGATTCCTTATGGTTAGGACCCTTTCAGATCCATGAATCTGCAGGAGAGAACACATACATTCTCTCATATTCGGATGGAAGGCTTCTCCCGCTTCCTCATAGCGGGCAATATCTCAAACACTTCAAACCTCCAGGGGAAGAGTGACTCTTTGTAAATATTTTGTAAATACTTCTTATGTTTTATTGTTATGTCATATAGTGTTTCCCCGTTCTGTGATGTTATGTCGTGTTTTAGGTGATTTAGGTAGTCTTGTTTTAGGTGATTATTAGGGTTGTTAATGTTTTTTAGGTGATTAGGGAAGGTCCTGATTCCATATGCCTAACTGATAAGTTACTGGTCTACAGAAACACAGAGAATCTCGGGTTCTCCTATGCCGTAAGTATCCGACATGGTCACCAGACGGAGCCTAATGTTGTACCCAAACCAAATTTTTTGCTTCATTAAGGCATTTTGCTAATAGAGTCTTAACCTTGTTAAAGTGAGGTCAAAACGTTGTTTTTGGGCAAGTCAGGTATGGACTTTGTGTTAGTGTGATGTTTACAAGATACTGGTAAAATTTGAAAATTTGAAAATTAGGGTTTTTCAAGCTCCTATTTCAGGCCCCGAAATCCTAAAAATTGAAACTTGTCAGAATTGACTGAAAATTGTTTTGATTGAGTTATTTTGCTTCACAATCACAATGGTGAAGTTAGATTCAGTTAAAACTCAGTCTAAGTCTGGTGGGTAGTTTTCACTTTTTCAGATGGAGAAATGGAATTTCTGGAGTCATCAATGGCAAATGGCTAGATGTCAGAAGTTGAAATCTAAGCCTAAAACGCTTAAATGAAGAATCTGTGGCGAGATAAGTGCTAAGTAGTGCTTCGTCTCGGAGGAGATTTTTTGCTGGATAAAAATCATCAAAATTTGGCTTACTCTGGAGCACCAGAGCCCTTGGAGGCCAAGGGCGCCCTAGTTTTTAAAGGCCCAGATGTCAATTTTGAGACTTGTCACTTCCAAGAAGATTTGTCAGGAATACTGTCAGCTTCGCATTGAGCTATCCAACCAGCCTGAAAGATATGTTCAGCACCTGTTACGAGGAATTCAGCAAGAAACGAGTAAGGTGAAAAATGACCAACATTGGAGGGAAAAGCGCAGCTTTTGAGAAAGGCGCCCATCTTTTTGAGGGGTCAAATGAAGGTTTTTGATCAAATGACACCTATGATGTTTGTCTCACATTTGATCAGGCTTCGCAATGCATCCGTCAGCGAGTGAATCTGAGTTGCTGAATTGCCTGAGCCAAAGGCCGAACACATGGTTAAATCTTGGTCAAAATATCAAGGAAAAAGCAAAAGAGCTCATTTTGAAAAAGGCACTTGAGCTTTTGGAGCCTTCAATGCCTTCTTTTTGGTGATCTCAGGTGTTCATTTTATCCGTGTTACATTCATCTCTCCGTTGCTTGTCTTCGTTAGATCAGAAGTTGACTCAGCAGCCTGTAGCCGAAGTTTTAGTGATATTTTGGCCAGTTTGAAAAATGGCCATCTCTGGGATGAAAAGAGCACATTTTTCAAAAGGCGCCCTTGATTTTCAACCCCCAGATGATGTTTTCAAAGGAAATGCTCTCTTGAAGTTGTGTGGAATGAAGCCAGCTCCACAGTGAGTCAGTTATCCAGTCCTGAAACTTTGTCAAACAAAAGTTATGGAGGATTCAATTTTCCCTTCGTACAGAATGAAGATGGAGGAAATTTGGCTAAGTCTAAGAAAAAGTGCAGCTTTTGCAAAAGGCGCTTGGATTTTTGAGCCCTCAGATCTTAGTTTTGTGGTTTGCAGTCTCAAGGAGTGTTTTGATCAGTTTTTGTCCTGCTCTGTGTTGTACCCAAAACCAAAATTTTTGCTTCACTAAGGCATTTTGCTTAATTGAGTCTTAATCTTGTTAAAGTGATGTCAAATGGTCGTTTTTGGGGTTTTCAAATATGGAGTTGGTGTCAGTGTCATGTCAGTCTATTTCTGAAGGGATTTAAGAAAAGTGAAAATCTGAACGAAAAAACACCAAAATTTTCTATCTCTGGAGAGGGGAGCACATTCTCAAATGGGCACCCTATCTTTTAGGGGCTCAGATCCTGTTTTTAGGGTTTGTCACCTCCAGCAGACATTTGTCCGGCATCACATCAACTTTGCAGTGAGCTATCAAGCCTGTCAAACGGACCTGTTTCGAGCAAGTTGTGGGAGATACAGTGCAAAACAAGGCGCAAGCGAGAATTGGCTAACACTGAAGAAAAGCACAGCTTTTGAAAAAGGCGCCCATCTTTTTGAGGTGTCAAATGAAGGTTTTTGGCTAAATGCCACCCAAGATGTTTGTCTCACTTTTGTTCGAGCTTCGCGACGCATCTGTCAATGGGTGAATCTGAGTTGCTGAAGTGCCTGAACCTGAGGTCAAACGTAGGGTCAAATCTTAGTCAAAATATCAAAGAAAAAGCAAAAGAGCACATTTTGAGAAAGGCGCCTAAGCTTTTCAAGCCTTTAATGCTTTCTTTCTGATGATTTCAGATATTCAATGTGTCCGTGTTACTTTCAGCTTTCCGTTGCCTGTCTCCGTCAGATCAAAAGATGTCTCAGCAGCTTGCAGTCAGAGTTTTTATATTATTTTTGATCAGTTCCAGAAATGGCTATCTCTGGGAGTAAAAGAGCAACTTTTGAAAAAGGCGCCCTTGATTTTCACCCTTCAGATGATGTTTTCTGGGAAGGTGTGCCTTTGCATCTGTCTTGCAAAATGAGGTCAGCTCCGCAGTGAACCTGAGATCTAGTCCTGAAAGTTGGTAAAATAGAAGTTATGAAGGATTTACTTTTCCCTTCGTACAAAATGCAAAAGTCAAAATTTGACTAAGTCTGAGAAAAGCGCAGCTTTTGAAAAAGGCGCTTGGATTTTTGAGCCTTCAGATGTCAGTTTTATGGTTTCCAGTCTCAAGATACCTTTTGATCAGTTTTTACTTAGCTCTACAATGCACCTGTCAGCCAGCCAATCGGAGAAGTCAGTCAACCAGTGTCAGAGGATGAACAGAGGTCCCGGCAGAGGTTTTAGCTTAAATTTTCATGAAATTTGGCTAAGTCTGGAATTCGCCTTAAGAGTTCAAAGTTGGATTTTTGAAAGAGAGTTGAATGGAAGCCTTAACTGGAGTTCTGACTATAGTTAGACTAAACGTTTTATGGGTTGTCATCTTCAGTTCATATATTGGCATGTGGAGTGATCTTTCAGTTTGCATGTCGAGTCAACTAGTTTGCATGTTGAGTTAACTACCTTGCATGTTCAGTTAACTTGATTGCAAGTTGACTTAACTGAAGATTATCATTGAATGTCAACTGGAGTTCACATGCATGGCGAATTTGGTTGCAATTGTGAAGTTTTTGTGAAGATGGCGCTTCATTAAATGTTAACTGAAGTTCAAAAGGGACGGCATGAATAATGAAGCATTAATTAGTGAAGTATGGCGCATTTGAGTGTTAACTGAACTTATCAAAAGGGTCGCCATATTTAGGTTTTATTGATGAAGCATAGATTAGTGAAGCTACGCATTTTCTAAGGAATGATAACTTTAGTTCCAAAAGGGTTGTTATTTTTAGAATTGAATTAAGCATAAGTGTGAAGTTGGCGCATTCATTGAAGGCCAACTGAAGTCTTGAAAGGGTCACTATATTTAGAATATGGATTGCATGAAATATGGCGAATTCTTGAGTGCTAACTTTAGTCTTGAAAGGGACGCCTCAGTTCAAATTTTGTGAATCTAGAGCAAGTGTGAAGGATGGCGAACTTGATAAAGATTGCTAACTGAAGTCAAAGTCGCATGAAGTGGTTAACTGAAGACTGAAAAGGGAAACCCTAATGCATGGCGATTTATTTAGCTTATTTCAGTTTCAGTTAACTGGAATAAGGTCCAATCAGAAGCCAAGCGCCATTTTTCAAGCTTTAGTGCCTTGTGCGAATTTCATTAATGAAAATCTATATATTTCAGCAATGGCGTCCATTATTTCATCATTTTTAGCTTCGTAGTTCTTATTCTTCTTGAGCGACCAGCAAGCTAAAGGTGCTACAGGTGTCCGAATTCAGTGTTCTTCGAAGCAACGAGTTCAAATTGTTCAAAGGAAGGCGATTCTAGACTTTATTTTCACTATGCATGCAGGTTTTATCAAGTTCTACAACAGAGGTTGGCGGATTTTTCAGAAGCAGACAAGCAAAACTTTCTATCTTCTGTCTTATTTCTTCTATTTCTCATCTTAGGTACTTTCTTCGCATGTCAAAGAAAACGGCAAAATATTCAGAATCTGACCATCTGGGTTCGCATATTTCAGCATCAGCAGCAAAACCCATGTCTTAGATTTTTTCGAGAAAATTGCCCCGCAGCCTTCATTCTGAAGCTCTGTGCTTTTTTCTGAAAATTTCTTTGCATGTGGGCCAAAATCACATCTTTTTGAAAATCTCATCATCTGGGTTTGTTTAGAATTCCGTTGTGCATAAAACCCATGTTCCAGATTTTCTCAAGAAAAATTGCCCCGAGAAGCTCTAAAACCCTTGCAGTTCTCGACTGAAGAATCTTTGCATGTCAAGCTAAACGACTTATTTTCGCAATTCTGACGTTGTGGGTTGTCTTAGAATCCTTTTCCGGACAAAACCCATGTCTCAAAATTTTTGGTGAAAATTATCCTCCGACAGGTTATTTTTAGTCTCACCAGGAGCATTTTAGCTTTCCGGAGAAGGTTGTCAGAATATAGTCGTGTTCACAGTCAATGGGCGAGTTTTTCAGAATGCAATTCACGTAGACTGAATTCAAGACCAAATAAGTCTTAATTTAGGTTTTCATCAGAGCAGCTGACAATGAAACGTTAAGCTGCAAAAGGAACAGAGATCACTACATTTACGGAGCCGCCAAAGTCACTCAGATCCTGTGCCATTATCTTCGTGTAGATGGTACCTAAGTTGATTTCGAGGCTGTACAAACTGAGTTTCAGAAGCATGTTTGTGATATCTTGATGGAGATTTTGGATCACATTTCAGTGATTTTAGCTAATCTCAAGAAGGCGACTGAAAATGTTAAAGAATGTATGTATACAGTCAAGGAAAGTGACAGAGAATTGAAGAAGCAGATTATTATTTTTGGACAGCGTTAAAGTGCCAAATGACAGAGAGATCGATGAGTTCTTGGTCGAAGTATTAGACCGAGTTGGCATGGAGTGATCTGCCAGTTGGAACCTGCAGTTAATTTCGAGGGTTGAGTCATGAGCAGCAGTTAACTCGACTTTCAGTCTTGAGTTCACTTGCTGACTTAACACATGCTTATCTCATCCTTGGATTTATCATCACAGGAGTTAGGGTTAGGGTTTCCAGTTAACTGAAGGTAGTGTCCAGTTAACTTTGCTTTAAATAAGGACGTGCATGCTTGCACATGGTCCATTTAGGTTAGTTGTTTCGGTTAACTAATGGTAGTTTTCCAGTTAACTGTATAGTTTACTTCATTAGGGTTTGGCAGCAAATCTTGCATGCATTGCAAGAACTGTAGTGAACTCAAGGTGATTTTAGGGTTACCTACACCTTGGTGTATATAAATAAGAGCTTTTGCTCATTTGTAATTAACTTTTGCTTGAGAGAGAAATATATGCTGCGCCTACCTTGCCCTCAATATTGCTCTTTTGGTATTTGTTCATGCGTCTTTTCTATTACAGTTAATTGTTATGCCACATAGGGTTTCATGCGATTGTGATAGTGGATTCTTTCCATAGTTTAGATAAATCTGTTTCGTGCATCTTTATCATTACGATCAATTGTTATGCCACATAGGGTTTCATGCAATTGTGATGATAAATCTGTTTTGTGAACTTTTACCGTTATGATCAAGTGTTATGCCACATAGGGTTTCATAAGATTGTGATGATAAATCTGTTTGTGAAGTCTTTTACCGTTATGATCAAGTGTTATGCCACATAGGGTTTCAGGAGATTATCATGGTAAATTCTTAAATCTGTTTTGTGCCCAATAAACTTGTCTTGATTGAGCTGATAGATGCGCCACCTTGCCTTCAAGTAGAGAATCTAAACTCGTTTATCGTCCGATAGTCAAACCCCCGCCCATTTCTCATGCTCGTTTTCTTGAGGAAATTGGATAGATTTAAAGTAGATAGCTTAGTTGTAGTTAAAGATCTGCGAAACCAGAAAATCCTTAGCTGCAACGCTCTTGGTTTTCTTAACCTTGTGCCTCTTCCAGCTAAGAACAAAAAGATAGGACTTAGATTACTTTTCTTTTCCATGCATTCCAGCACAACGAGGGAGCTTCCCCTCCTAATTTGAAGAGCACTCATTGCGTAGTGTACATAGCTGTCCGTACAAACCTGCACTCTAGAGGTGTTAGATTTTACGCCAACACTCTGAATGCACCTATCAACCAATCAATCCGCGAGGTCAGTCAATCAGTGTCAGGGATTAAACAGAGGCTCCGGAGAGGTTCAAAATCCAGTTTTCATGAAAATGGTTAAGTCTGAAGAAAAACGCCAAAAGTCAAAAGTTGATTTTTCAAACTCAAGATGACTTGTGCGCCCTAAAAGAGGATTTTTAAATATTATTTCAATATTTGAATTTCAACTTTCAGTTGAAGTGAACGATTTATGAGTTGTCATCTTCAGTTGACATCTTTGCATGTCAGGTGCTTTTTCAGTTTTGCATGTTGAGTTAACTGATTTGCATGTCCAGTTAACTGATTTTGCATGTTGAGTTATTATTTTGTATGTGCACTTAACTGAAGTGCATGTCAAAACTTAACTGAAGCTTTAATGCATGGCGCATGTCAAGATTTATCTCAAGATATCAAAGGATGGCGCTTTATTTAGGATTTTTAACTGAAGTCTTGAAGATGGCGATTTATTTTATGTCAAATATTAAAGAATGGTGCTTTATTTAGGGCATATTGATCATCAGTTAACTATTTCGAGAGCCAATCAAAGGCTAGGCATGGATTATTTGAGGTCCAATCACAAGCCAAGCGCCATTTTTAAGATTTGCATGCATTTACCACGCCTTTGATGTGAAAGCCTATTTATTCAAACTTAGGCATTCATTATTCTTCATCCCAAGCAAAGAGAAATACATTTTTCTTGAGCAAACAAGGCTTTGAAGGTGCTACTAGTGTCAGATTTTAGTGTTCTTCGTAGCAACGGATTCAGTTTGTTCAGAGGAAGAATATCCAAGACTTCATTTTTCATTTGCATGCAGGTTTCATCAGATTCCAGTCAAGCATAGGCAGTTTTCTACAAAAGCTGAATAAACAAAAACAAACTTCTATCTTCTATCTAATTTCTTCTATTCTCGTCTTAGGTATTCTTTGCATGTCAAAGAAAACGGCAAAATTTTCAGAGTTTGATCATCTGGGTTCACATACTTCAGCATTAGCATCAAAACCCATGTCTTAGATTTTTCCGAGAAAATTGCCCCGTAGCTTTTATTCTAAAGCTATGTGCTTTTTTTTGAGAATTTCTTTGCATGTGGGTCAGAAACACATCTTTTCCAAAATCGAGCTCTCTGGGTTGCCTTAGATTTCCATTCTGCATAAAACCCATGTTCCAGATTTTCTCGAGAAAAATTGCCCCGAGCGAGCTCTAGAACTAGTACTTTTCTTAACTGAAAAACCTCTGCATGCCTTGCTAAAACTCAATTTTTCAAATTTTTATTGCTATGGGTTGTCTTAGAATTTGATTCTACACAAAACCCACGTGTTAGAAAAATTCCAGAAAATTTTCCCGCCATAAGCTATTTTTAGCCTTGTCCAGAGATTTTCCAATCTTTTCGAAAAGTTGTCCGAACATACCCAACTTCACGGTCAAAAGTCCTCATTTTCAAAATGCAGTTCAATCCTATAGATTACAAGACCAAATCGGTCCTAATGCATGACTTTGTGAAAACCACTGATACAAACTTAGGTCATGTCTATCCTGTGATCAATCTGAATGCATTAGAGGGTATTAGCAGCAATACACTGAAGAATATTGAACATTCTGGGTTGTTGGCAGCAGGATTTATTCCCATCGCAGCTTTCGATCTCAAGTTTGTTCTTGCTTGCATCAAGCATTACGACTCGTCTACACGACAAATCAGATCAGCTGATGGGAGAGTCATCTGCAGTCTTAAGCCAAAGGACGTAGAGAAATGCTTTGCTATTCCTCCTCATTCAAACAATTTCACTATGATTATTGAGGCTTGCGAGAAGATATGGAATGAAGATCCAAAATGTTCACAGAGAAAGGTTGCTCAGAGATGGTTGAAGATTCAAAAGACTAACATGCCTAAAAAGGTTGGTCGTGGTGAATTCAAGGACGAGGTTGTTGTTTCGATAACTCTACTGAATCGAGTTACAGGTCAGGAAGAGGCAAACATTTTTCAACCATGGATGTTTTACATCATTTCTAGGATTCTTGATGGCACAGAACATTTTGACTGGGCCATGTTGATCAGTGATTGCCTTCATCAGTAGATTATTGGATTCCTCAAGTTTCACGAGTTTCACATGGTGTCTCACTTGGTCTACTTAGTTGCATCTCAAGGCAGTTATAGACACCTGAAGACTAATGGAACTCATGGTGTTCAACGTGTTCACGAGTACTACTCTCAGTTGGAGTTTTCTAAAGCTAAACAGGATTTTAGGGCAGTAAATGATCACTTTTTCATGAAGACAGTCAGGGATCTCAACAAGGAAATGCACATTCGGATTTCTGCAGAGGCAAAGTCGGCGATGGAGACTTGGGCGGATTGGTTTATCCAATTCCCTACTTTCACATACATCCAGGTTTATGGATACGTCGGAGAGCCTCTAATGTTGCCAAGGTACCCCGTCAGACAAGATTCTTTTCATGGAATTTCTCAGACAAGTTCAACACATTCACTCTTTTCTTCGTAGTCGTCATAAGTCTGCAGTTTCCTTTCCTTTCGGATTGGGTATTTTCACATGCAGAACTGCAGCAGATGGCAAGTATATGACGAACGAACTTGAGAGATTCAGCTTCAAATTCCATGTTGAGAGGCGTTCCTATGATCCTTTGGGTCAATATGCAGCCAGGTTGGAGCGAGGGATTGCACATAAGCCAGCACTTGAAGACTTCTGGGCTAATTGCGAGGATGAATTCGAGGTTCGTCGTCATCACTACTGCAGACTCACTATTACTCATCTCTTTGACTATCTATTAGAGGATGTTGACAGTCTATCAGATGATGACGAAGCAATTCTGCTCAATTCATATGTCAAAGATCAAGTTGCTCGGCAACCACTTCGTTCACCAGATTGGTATACTAGGGAGAATACTTCCATTGAGGATGTGTCTAGATCAGTTATCAAGACCAGCAAGCAGTTCTTGGAGAGTAAACGAAGGCGAAAGTCAGTTCTAGTTACAGAGCCGCCAGTGGGTTTTTCTTCATTGCCTTCTACTTCGAGGTCAAGGCCTCAGGTCAAGGTTATCCTGAAGCCACCTGAAGGTGTTAGACTTAGCGGAAACACGAGGGGGAGGACTACTGTCAAACAGAAGCAGAAGCAAGTAGAGAGGGCACCCGAGATTCCAGTGGAGACAGTCATTCAGGCTGAGCCACGTATTTCACCTCCTAGTTCACCACGTGTGCATCCTATTGATATAGACTCAGAGCCTGAGATGCCAGTTCAAGTAAGATCAGAGATAACCGACCCACCACAGGTTGATACATCAGAGACAGTCTCTCCCCGAACTGATAATATTGTTCAGTCTTGTTGGCTCGAGAGATCTTTGGGAAGACAAAGGCGAGAGCCTTCATATAACCTTGATTTATCTGAGTTCAGTGAACCTTATAAAAGGAGGTCGAACAAGAAAATCAAGAAGCAGGTGCACATCGAGAAGACTCCAGAGTCAAAGATTGTCATAGAGATTGCTACTCCTCCAGATGGTAAGAGCCTGGATGAGGTTGAAGTCAATGATTTCACCTTCACCAAAGCGGTTCTTGGCAGGACCACTCGAGAAACAAATGTGAGCCTTCTCAAGATTGTCACAAATAATCTTGAAGAACGCATCACGAAGGACGGAGAAGATAAAACACTTCTTAAAGTTGAGAACAGTCAACTTCGACAATATATCTCTAATCTTGTTCATGGAAATCCAAGTAGAGCCTTCGTTCTTCCACAGAATACACCTGCAGAAAGTTGGATCAGTTAGTCAATCATGGCAGACTTCTAGACAACTAGGTTGAAAACTTCGCTGTTACAGGCCGGCATCTTTTTGCGGATTTATATCAATTGAGGAGTGATGTGCATAAACTTCACCAAGGGATCCAGCAACTTGAGATTTCGGTTGCAGAGGGCATAGCCAAGGATCAAGTTCTCATATCTCAGTTGTCTATTGCATATGATGCTTTGGAGATCGATGAAGATAGGGAGAAGGTCTTCGCTTGGAGAGAACAGCACCTTTTCAGAATGGAGACATGCGAGAAGATCTCTACCAGGTTGTATACACTCAGAGATAACGTTGTCAGAGTTCTTGCACTCGTCAGTGGTGTTGGCGTAACAACTAGCACCTCTGGAGTAAGAGTTGGTACGGACAGCTATGCACACTACGCAATGAGTGCTCTTCAAATTAGGAGGGGAAGCTCCCTCGCTGTGCTTGACAAAAATACCTGCAAAGGGAAATAAACTAAACTAATTCCTGTCTTTTTGTTTCAGCTGTACAGGTACAAGGCTTTCTCGAAAACTATATACGTTGCAGCTGAGAATTTTCTCTGGTTTCGTAGATTCACTAACTACAACTAAACTTAATAACTTAAATTCTATCCAGTTCCCTCAAGAAAACAGAGCATGAGGAAACGGAGCAAGGTTTTGACTATCAGACGATAAACGGATTCAGATTCTCTACTTGAAGGCAAGGTGGCGCAACTATTATCTCAATCTGAACAAGTTTATTGGCAACAACATCACACGATAAACTGAATACGGATTCTCTACTTGAAGGCAAGGTGGCGCATCTATCAGCTCAATCCGAACAAGTTTATTGTTCACAACAACATACGATAAACAGGCTCAGATTCTCTACTTGAAGGCAAGGTGGCGCATCTATTATCTCAATTTGAACAAGTTTATTAAGCACAAAACAGATTTATCTAAACTATGGAAAGAATTTACCATGACAATCTCATGAAACCCTATGTGGCATAACAATTGTTCATAATAGTAAAGACTCACAAAACAGATTTATCATCACAATCGCATGAAACACTATGTGGCATAACAATTGATCATAATGGTAAAGATGCACAAAACAGATTTATCTAATCTATGGGAAGAATTCACCATTACAATTGCATGAAACCCTATGTGGCATAACAATTAATCGTAATAGTGATGACGCATGAACAAATACCAAAAGAGCAATAT
>VDFB02169452.1:0-16388 GCA_007258455.2 Sequoia sempervirens | reverse complement strand
GTCTCTATATTAATGATGAATCTTTTTGACACAACTTTATTTTTCTCTATTCCACCTATAAACTATTCCTTCAACTGCATAAGGATTTTGTAGTTGATGGAATACATCCTATCCCATCATGTTTAACAACTCACAATCTTAACCCTAAACTAATAGTCTTATCGAACAATTAATTAATCAAACCTTGTGTTTGAAGTACCCAAGATTGCTTGGAAAACATATCTAGTTATATAAAAAAGAGAACATACTCTAGTCCTAGATTAGATCATATATAATTATATCACAAAAAAGAACATAGTGTAGTCCTATATTAAACATAAATTTTGCAACATGTTATTGCATTCAAAGTAGAAGTGATTGGGCCTAGATCTAATTGACATTCAAATTAAAGTAGGCAAACAAATTTCCTCTATCTTTTTTGAATTTAACAAAGATTGCAGGCTAAAAATTAGAGATTTGCAATAATAGGACACCTCACCATTTTTCTAAGAAAAAATGCACCTAAATTATATAGTCTTGCATACAACCCACATTGTCTCATCAATTGAATTGCAACCATCAACCTCTGAGTTGATAATCAAGCTAAACCATTGAATCCCCATTTTGGCAAAAGCTCATACACTTAGTGTACATAGGATACATAATTTTTGTAAAGCCATATTAAAAATACCAAATACTACTGAAATTCACTAAATTAAACCCAAAATTGTGCAAATTTTAACATATGTGCTCAACTATCTACCATGTAGTTGTTGACATAAAGCTTGGCCAAAAGCTATTTTATTCACATGAAAACAATAAAACAATCCCCACTCTTTGTACTATAATATTTGCAGAGGCCTTTCTTTGTTCATTTAGTATCGCCCAATCCTTCATAAGGTTTGAGAAATGATTTCAAATTTAATATAAATTTTACAATTTATGTATGAGAAATCTCTTTGCAGTGTGTGCCCTTGGTTTGATGATTTTTGATACAAATTACAATTCATTTAGCTAGGGTCAAAATTTTTATATGTTTACATTAGTAAAAATTACTATAAATCTTCATATGAAAAGTTGATGATTATTTTATTTTATAAAGATTAATAAAAAATTAAAGAATTTTGAACACAATAATACACGTCTAATACTAATAAATTAGATACATTTTTTTTATTGACAAGTTAAAAGACAAACAATATATAAAGTATTGAGAACCAAACAATTGAACATGATTAAAAGTGATTAAGAAAAGAAAGACTTGAACAAGACAACATACAACAACAATAACAAGTACAAACATATCATAAATAAAAATATATTTGTGTTGGTATCTCGTGATTACTCTTACAGTTATTATATCACCTCCCCTCTCTTGTATCTCTTTGTTCTTATAAGAATATATAAATTTATATTTTTTGAATAAATAAAATTTGCTAGACAAAATAAATTATAAACCCACTCCACATATAATATGTATTTGAGTAAGAGTGAAGGGCGTACCTCGATTGACTAAAACAACCTATTGTAGGCAATATGTCATGAGGTCTGGTCTCCCCTCCATCCTCCTGGTAGCGGAGGGCCTAACTTGATTGATTAAAACATCCTATTGCAAGCAAGAGGTCATGAGGTCTAGTCTCCCCCTCCATCTTCATGGTATCAAAGGACCTAGCTCGGTTGACTAAAACATCCAGTTGCAAGCAAGAGGTTATGAGGTCTAGTCTACCCTCCATCCTCATTGTATCGAGGGCATGTCGTGTTAGTTTATAAAAAAGACTACTCAATTTTACAGTTTAAAAAACAAACAAACAAATAAATAAAATATGTATTAGCCAACAAATTCAACTAATATATACAAAACTATAACACAAACCAACAAGATAAATGTTTGGAATAGTGATGGGTGTAAAGATGAGTACCAAACAAAATTGCTTATCACGGCCAAAAGATAAAACAAACGGAGTAGAGGTGAACGCTGAATATTAAATTCTTAAAACGCTGAATATTAATGGTCTTCAGCCTGACGGATTTTTATTTTGAAGTATTCAAAATTACCTTATATTTTATTAAATTTTGTTCCTGATTGACTGGATACTCTGAAGGAATTGAATATTAATAAAGTAAGGTGGCTTTAATTATTTTACATATAAATACTACTAAAATACATTATTAACTTCTAAAAAGAATTTATATGATTGTCATATTATGATTTTAAATAATAAGCTGTATTTGACATTTAGATAAGTCATATATAAAAGTTCCATTAAAGTTATAGTAGTTTATTTATTTAATCTAATCATGATATGAGTATATATTTATTTATTTATTTAATTTAATTAGAATATAAATTGAATAGTGAATTAAAGTAAGTTTAATTTAGAAGAAATTTTATGATATTTGAGTTTAAATAATATTGAAATGAATGATTTGAAAATAAATTGAAATATTTTTATTAAGTAAATTTGATTTAAAAATCATTAAATTAAATTCTAATAAAAATTAGATAAAAATTTATATTATTAAATTATTATATTTTTCTAAGAAATCATCAAGATCTTTTTAATAAAGAAGAATATGATATTATATTACAATTATTAAACACTCCACTTCATTATAAAATTGTAAAAATATTGGTCAATTTTAACCCAAAAAAAAAATTCTTACATAAAAATAATAGTCTAAGGGTAGAAATTAAATATTGAATATTTTAAATTTGATCTAGCTTGTTTTTCAACACCATTGATTTTATTGGTTTCTATTTTGTGGTCCAAAATGTACTCTAGAGTTCCCATGCCTATAGGGATCAAATGCTATTTCAAGTTCGATGGACATTGAAGCTCTGTGGGTACATTTTGAACCATAGAATTTAACCCCAACTATTAGATTATAATCTTCAATGATCCAAATACAATTTTGGTAGGTATTTGAACTCTATTGGTACATTTTGCTTCAATAAATTTAAACTTAACCATTAGATTATAAATTTTTAATGATCCAAATACAATTTTAAACTCATAGCGCTGAACTCTATGGATCCATTTTAACTCATGGAATACAACCCTAACCATTAGATTATAAATAAAATCAATTGTGATGATTAAAATTTGACATATGACTTTAATCAATACTTATAATGTTATGACAAACTAATTATTATAACTTCTAAAATTTAAGTCAATTTGATGTAATCAAGTACATTAAAACTTTACTCAATAGATTATAAATAAAATCAATTGTAATGATTAAAATTTGACATATGACTTTAATCAATACGTAAATGATGTTATGACAAACTAATTATTATAACTTATAAAATTTAAATCAATTTGATGTAATCAAGTACAATAATGGTACAATTGTATATATTGTAGAAATATTTTATCTTAATCATTAATGAAAATAATTGTGTTTATTTGTTTGCAAGAAAAAGAGAAAATAAGAAATGATAAAACTGTAAGGAATGCCATGCCTGATAAGTTTAGTTTGTTTTTTCCGAGAAGGAATGTCAATCCGTGGCCAGTTTAAACTTGACACGTTGCCACGCATGGGACACTCGCGAGGTGCACGCGCTCTGTCCAGCTGATGTGGACAAAAACATTTTCTCGATTAGCAGCCATGAACGAAGAGAAACACCATTCAAATATCTGCTCTATAAATAATAAGAATAATCCAACTTGCCTGTTTACCAAAGGAGCCAAAAATGAACTCCGCCATGGCTGACAAATCACCTGACGAAGAAATAACTCGAATGTTGTTGGAGGATGAATCAAGGCGAGCGAGAAGCCAGAGGCTGGACTTGGAGCTTGAAGAGCGAGCTTACGATTCAACCCAAAGAGTTCAAGTAGAGATAGAGTCAACAGAAGAAGAGGAAAGATATTTGGATTCGGGCGATGCGCCCCCATTCTCGTGGAGGAAGCTATGGCGCTTCACAGGCCCCGGGTTTTTGATGAGCATAGCGTTTTTGGATCCGGGAAATTTGGAAGGGGATTTACAGGCGGGAGCCATTGCTGGATACTCTTTGCTGTGGCTCTTAATGTGGGCGACTGTAATGGGGTTGATAATTCAGCTGCTGGCCGCCCGATTGGGCGTCGCCACTGGGTGCCATTTGGCGGAGCATTGCAGAGTGGAGTATCCGCTGTGGGCTAGGCTTGTGCTGTGGCTCATGGCTGAGTTTGCTCTCATAGGGGCCGATATTCAGGAAGTTATTGGCAGCGCAATCGCTCTCAACATTTTAACCGATGGATATCTGCCGCTCTGGGCAGGCGTCCTCATTACTGCATTCGACTGGTATCTTATTTCTCTTTTCTGCTTTTTCTTGCCTAAAGTTGCTCTTTTTTCTGCAAAGGTAAAACAGTTTTCTGCTAAATATAGACACATACCGAAAAATTTGTATTGGAAACTCATTTTCTGGTAAATATAAATTTTATCTTTTTATTATTGGAAAGCGTACTATAAATCATAGATTTATATCATACATTTAGAGTTCAAATATAGAAATCTGATTGTTTCGTAAATGTTTAAATCGAGCTTGTCAAATCGGCGCAGAAACACCGTACATAAATACAATTTCGGATAAAATGGATATTTCCCGACAGAGTCAAACCATTGGAGAGTATTTCTTGTAAATATTGAATGATATTATACTTTATTGGAGAGTCTACGCAGTGAATCCTGTTTAAACATCATATAATGATACTATTGTTTATTGGTCATAGGTTTCAGTCATACTAATTACTCTTCGATATAAAAATAATAAATTTGTTTATTTTTCAAAATATAACTTGAATTTTAAGCCGGTGGAGGTGCAAATCTTTATCACAGAGCCTTTAGTCATAATATAGACGAATCAAGAATTTGAAAAAAATAAAAATTGTAGACAGGCATTGTGTTTGAGTTGCCTGAGGTTCAAAACCTTGCAAGAATACTTAAGTAAAATTCCGGATTAAATGTAGTTCATCTTGCAATAATCTTTTACGTATTGAATCGGAACGACACCGGGTTTTTATATGTTTTTGTAAACGTAGAATCATGTCGTGAGAAGAGAACAGGTTTTGAGCAGTCGGAGCTTCTAATTCTCCAAGAAGCAAAACATCGGATAACTGTTCTTGTAAATTTCAGTTAATTTTTTTTTCTTCACAGATTGAAGCCGAAGGAGCCAATAAATTTCAATTAGATTTAGTTTTCTTGCGGATTGAAGCCGAAAGAAACCGCTCGTGGTTCTAGATACTGAAAGACATTTGATTGTTTTTTAAAGCTAAAACTAAATTCAGTACAGAGAAGTTCTTTTTAAGCTGTCGGGGGTTTGAAACTTTTCAGAAGCACACAACAGAGCATAGCATTCTGATGTTGAATCCTTCCTTGGGCACTCCGGCTTGAATTAAGATTGGCTAAAATGAAAATTTGAAGGAGAACATGCTTTGTTGAAGCCGTCAGGAGTTCAAATACTTCCAGGAACGCCACCCCATAAAATTTTATTAAAACATTCTCAGATCAAAACAGTATCAGTATCGATTATCTTATTTAAGGTGAGCACGTTTTAGTCACCAGTGGTTCAAATTCATCCACGAACCCAATCCAAGTAAACTTCATTTCTCCCGCATGTTACGCAAACAAATAAGCCTTCTTTTCCAGAGACGATATTTAAGTTGTTTCTATAAAGATCTGGATTTGGAAGATTTACCGTCGTGGGGGGCTCCAAATTCGAGTTCTTCTAGGAGCGCCTCAAATTAAGACAAAAAATTAAAAAAAATAAAAATTCAGGGAAATGTATGAATTTAATTTTTTATTTAAAACCAGGATTTTAAAGAAGGCGCGTTTTAACTAGTAAGAGTTTCGAGTCCTTCTATGTGTTACACAGTAAAGCAAAAAATTTACTTTATTCTTACAGAGAAGCAATACTTTCGAATTTACTGTTTTAAAGATTATATAGGTTATTAAACATATATTTTTGATAATGGGCAGAAATTTTCCACATGAAGATGAAATCATTTAAGATATAAGTGTGTTTGTTTATTCATCTCTTATGAAGAATATGGGCAAGAATGATATTTGACTTTCCTTTCTTTAATTAGTAATTACTATGAAAAATATGGCGAGCTGGGGAATGCCTTTTAACTTTTGTGCAGCAATGAAATGTTTTCGTATACATGGCTGATGGCACCATAGAAAAAAATTAAGAATTCGGGAAAGGCAACCAATTTGTTTGTGCTTTTATCAGTTAAACTCAGAAAAGCTTTCTCTAGAATCTGGGGATGGTACCCGTTTCTTCCCAAGATTGGGAAATCTGCAAATATCCCCTAAGGCGTATGTCTTCTGCAATAGAACATATGGAAAACAGTGAAAAACAAAAAGTTTGAAGGAAATGCCTAAACACATGGAAAATAATAAAAAACAAAAAGTAAGGGAAATGCCTAAGCAAGGACCCTCCCAAGCCATTTCTGTTAAATCAAAGAAACAAATGTGGAATCCCAACACTTTGGTGGAGATCTGCCATAAGAAACAAACATAGGAAAAACAGAGAAAGTAAATGAAATATCCTAGGCCCTAAGCCTTCCAAGGGCGGCCAGGCATTTCTGTTCACTCTAATTTACAGATGAGTAGGAAATTTGGAAAGCCATGCAAAACATATTGGCAGGATTAAAAAATAAAGTAAATTGTAGATTTGGAGTACATTTATACACTCCAAATCTACAATTCCTGCTCATTTGTAAGTTAGAGTGAACAGAAATGCTTGAGCCATCCTATATATATACACCTCATGCAGGTATCAATTGGGTGTGTAAGAATCTCCCTGCTGAGTTTTAGCCTTATGTCCAAGCTGGGCATTAAACCAAACTTCACCAATTTACCACAAACCAAAACATATATACATGCATACATATAATGAATAATTCCAGGTAATTCCAGGTTTATATAATATATACACACATATATACATGTACTTATACATATATGCATATATACAGAGGTATGTAGATAGAGAATACATCTCATTTATATCCGTACCTCATACCCACATACCTCATGACCCTGTCCCTCTACCCATACCTGCACATCCTAGTAACTACAGCTTATGTAGATTTGAGCTGGCTACGTTTGCATCTAATGTTGTACTCGTGCAAAGTTACATTAGATCAGCTTTTTCCCTGCAGAGTGTATGAGTTTAATCTTAAAGTAAGCTTGGTAAGCTAATCTCCATAGATTATGATCCAGCCTTTCAAATTGTAGCTTGATTATATTCATTTAACTTATTTGGTTTAATGGTCAAACAGTTATAACAATTGAATAGCTGACTATACCAGAATGTCACCTAAAATAAAAAGAAATTTGAATACTGGGTTGCTTTGGTGATTGGGGTTCTATTCTTACCCATTGATTAATATCAAGAGTCAAATTTGGCAGGCAGCATCTTAACTCAAGGTAAAAAGAAATTTTCAAATGCAACTTTCCTAGGATTTGATATAAGTAATCTAGCTATCTTTACAACTCATAATTTGTGCGCTGCCCTTGACCTCAGGGATGACATTTGTGCATTTATTTGGTAATGCACGTTGGAAACAATCTGAGCCCATTTTTAAGGTTTTACGGTTCTTTGTTGACTTCAAAAACCATTATTTATTCTAACCATGATAGTGTTGTATATACAGTGATTTGCTCCTGTGAGTCTTACTCTTAAGTCAACTGCTGTAAACCAGTGATGAATAATTAGGAACGCTAGAACAAATCCACTTACCTAAAAATGAACTAAAGTAACTCATCTCAGTCATTGTTTTTTCACAAAAAAATTCGGTTGTAGGTCACTTATTTTTATAATAAATATTGTATATTTTTTTGGTAATGGACTACTTTATGTGTGCCTTTAAATAGCATTCTAATTGAAATGCTCATAATGTGGGTGAACAGTTTTATTTTCTTGCTTCTCGAAAACTATGGAGTGAGGAAGCTGGAGGCATTGTTTGGATTACTTATTGGAACAATGGCACTTTCATTTGCATGGATGTTTGGTGAAACTAAGCCAAATGGAATGGAATTACTGGCGGGTAATCCTTTTGTACTGTCAAATATACATGTGCTCATTCCTTGCCGTTAACAGTAAGCAGATATATGGGAGGTTTCTGCAATTGCCTAGTTTCTTTTTTTCAAATATTTTCGAAGTGTCTGGGGCATTAACTCTTATCCATTTCTCTGATGGACAAATACATGCTGCAGGGCTTTTAATTCCACGCATAAATAAAAATGCTGTCAAGCAGGCTGTGAGTGTTGTAGGCTGTCTTATAATGCCGCACAATATTTTTCTGCATTCAGCACTTGTACAATCACGAATGGTTGATACATCTAGAAGAGGCCGAGTCCAGGAAGCACTTAATTACTTCTCAATTGAAGCAAGTCTTGCGCTTTTAGTATCCTTTATAATCAATTTACTTGTTACGACAGTCTTTGCAAAGGGATTCTATGGCACAGCAACTGCAGGAGATATGGGCCTTCTGAATGCTGGAACTTACCTTCAAGAACGATATGGAGGAGGATTTTTTCCAATACTTTATATCTGGGGTATTGGGTTACTAGCAGCAGGGCAGAGCAGTACTATAACGGGAACATATGCAGGGCAGTTTATCATGGCCGGTTTTCTTAATCTTCGAATAAAGAAATGGTTAAGAGCATTAATCACTAGAAGCTTTGCAATTGTGCCAACTGTTATTGTCGCTCTAATGTTTGATTCTTCTGAAGGCAAGCTGGATCAATTAAATGAATGGCTCAATGTGCTTCAGTCCATGCAAATCCCATTTGCTCTCATTCCCCTTCTATGCCTTGTATCCAAGGAGCATATTATGGGTACTTTCACAATTGGCAGAGTCTTTAAGGTACGTGTTAATCAAAGTAGTCTGTGAAGAATTTTGATTCATCTATCATCATGGTTTTGATGAAAGATCTGTACCATGGATTTGTTTTAAATGCATTAAGTGCTTTTAGATTGTTGGAACACAAAGTGTTGTGAACTTTATCATATCGAGTGTTCTGTCTTAATTCATTAAAAGGCTTACATTTTCTACATTTTTAATGACAGTATGTCTTATGGTTAATACTCAATAGAATTATTCGTTTTTTTCCTATAGTTTATGAGGGCAATCTATATGGTTCTCTACTCTTCTCAGGAGTTGCATACGGTCAGCCAGGAGTTAGTTTTCAATAAATGACAATTGTTGACCCTAGAAAAATGTACTTAATGTAGAATCTATATGGTTCTTTTCCCTTCTCACGAGTTGCATATGGGGAGCCAGAATTAAAATTTTGGGTTGCTCGGTTGTTATTTCTGGGCGCAGAAAATGAATAGAAACATCCTAAATTTAGGATATTATATTTAGCTTTCTAAATTTAGAATACTATATTTAGCTTTCTTAAATTTAGGAAACTATATTTAATGTTAATTTTCTAAATTTAGGTGCCAAGTTTATAGGTTGTATGTAACCTTGTGGCATGCATCTTTTGTATTAGATTTTTTTCTGAAATAATAAAATTTATTTTTCCAGCAATTGTAGAATTCTGATTTTAGTTTTATTGTCTTTTTTTTTTTTGTATTTTCAAAAGTTTGTGAATGTACGTTATAGCACTTAGAATTGCTGGTTTGGTCAAAGGTTGAGGTAGTCAATTTGTTTTAACCCTAGAGTGCAGAATCTTCTTGCCATGCATTGAATTTTTTAACATGGTATCAGAGCATTGTTATTGAAATCCTTGAAGTTCATGAATGGAATTCATAGCCGCCTATTATAGGGAATTGCGGGAAAATTTCACTGGTTTACCATATTGATCAAAGCATCTTGGACTTAATTTCTCAGTTTCTGGATTTGGCCATGTAAACAAATTTTTTAGCAATGTTTAAGATCATACTCCATGATCCATCATCAGGATGAGTTAGCTAGAGAAAAATCAGGATCATTTCTCATGGCCAAGTCCAGAAACTGAGAAATTAATTTATCATGGACTGTGCAAATTCCATGCATTTAATCTTGGACTTGTAAAAGTTTGAAGGGTGTGATTCTCTAATTGTCCTAGTGATTGGAGTGTTGATTTGCACTTGCAATGGGTGGTTGATCTGATTTAATTTCAGCTGTTTTGTTCAGTTTCAGTGTGTTCCAATAATTGCAAAAATGATTAGTCGACTTAGAGAGCACGACTGCTTCAAATATTTCTCCTTGGAAGTGCAAGTTGCAAATTCTATTGGAAGAGGTTGATCTTTGGATCTTTGAGAAAACCATGTTGACACCTCCAATTGATCCTGTTTAGTTGGCTAAGCATCACAAGAAGATGGCCAAGCCAAAGTATATTGTTTTGGATTCTATGAAGGATCATTCAATTCCTTACCTTGTTGAAAAGAAATCAACAAAGAAGATGTACGATGCCTTGACTACTCTTTATCAAAGTGTGAATATCTCTTGTAAGATGTTGAAGAAGAAATTTATTGCCACATGCATGAATGACATAGGTACAACAGCAACCTTCCTATTGAAGATCAAAGAACTTTGTGATCAACTTCGAACAATTGGGGTTAAGGTGGAGGATGTACACTTGGTATCCACAACCTTAAATGGGTTCTATCCATCCTAGGAATTGTTTGTTCATTGTGTTTGTACTCATGAGGATCTTCCCATCTTTGAGAAGCTTTGTGATGATTTTATCTATGAAGAAACTAGAGTTGAAGGTACTTTAGTTATATTGGAAGATAGTTAGAACCAAACCCTCAATGGGAAGATGAAGGATAATGGAAAGAAGGTATCTAGGAAGGGTGAGAAAGGAAAACACCAGGATACAAATTCTTCTCATCAAGAGAATAAATATATGAGCCATATTGACCATTTCAAGTGCCAAAAGTTTGGCCATAATGTTTCTTAGAGACTTGAAAAGAAGGGGAATAGCAAGCAACAACATCCATAAATAGTTTGCAAGAACCGTAGAAGCTTCAACAGTGGATGAGCCTTCATCTAGGCTTGAGACCACTTTCTCCATTGTTTCATGTTTATCCACTAACCCTATTTTTGGTGTAGGGTGGTATATGAACAGTGGTGCATCAAGACACATGACCTTCAATAAAAGGGCTTTCAGTAGACTTTTGTAGTAGAAGGTTGGTATAGGGGTAGAACTTGTGATGATGCCACATATGCTATCATTGGGACAAGAACTATATTTTTTTGTATGCCTTCTAGTGATATTCTTGACCTCGATGATGTTTTTTATATTCTTGGATTAACAAAGAATTTACTTTTGGTTTCAACCATGATAGATTTTGAACAAAAATCATAGCTAAGATCCTAGTCAAGTAGGCCTAAGGTGTTTGTGAAGGAGTTCTTTATAGGTTGATCCTTGATTAGATCAAGAAGGTAGCCTTGATACATGATAGTGACACCTTATGTTATCTTTGGCATAGAAGATTTGGCCACTTGCACTATGGAGCTCTACTTCTTTTTAAGGATATGGTGTTTGGATTACCTAACTTCAAGGTGGAAAAGACTAGTATATGCATTTGACAAGCACATCACGATTGCTTTTCCAAGCAATGGGAACAAATTGAAAGGAATTCTTGATTTAATTCATTCAAATGTTTGTGGACATATGTTGGTAGCTTCATTGGCTAAAAATATTTATTATATCTCTTTCGTTGATGATTCTTCAAGAATATTGTGGATTTATTTCATGAAGACCAAAAAAGAGGTCTTTGGGAAATTTCAAGAGTTCACAACTCTTGTGGAAAGTGAAACATGTAGAAGGATTAAGGTGTTGAGGTCTAATAATCGAGGTGAGTATGTCTCCAAGGAGTTTGATGCTTTTTGTAAAGATGCAAGGATCAAGGGGGAACTAACCATGCTTTACAACCCTCAACAGAATAGGTTGTAGAAAGGAAGAATAGGTCCATCATATAAATTGCTAAGTCGATGGTTCATGACTTAGATCTGCATGTTTCTTTGGATTGAAGTTTGCAATTGTGTAGTATACATATTAAACAAGTGTCCCCATAAAGTGTTGAAGGACAAAACTCTAGAAGAACATTTTAATGGAGAGAAATGTGATTTCTTTTACTTTGGGTGTTTGGACGTCTTGTTTACATTCATGTGCTAGAAGAGAAAAGAACCATGTGTACCCTCCAACTTGAAGACTGACTTTTTGGTATATAGTACTTGTCTTCAAGGTAGTTGGTACTTCTTCCAATCATTTTATCGAAGACAAAGTTTACAAGGGAGCAATAATTCTTCAATATGTTACTTTAGATGAGTATGTTGTAGACATTTTAACAAAGCCCCTATCAAAGGGAAGTTTGAAATACTAAGAGATAAGCTAGGGTTGATGGATAACACCTTCCTTGTGAAAAAGGGGAGTTAGAATTTTGGGTTGCTCAGTTGTTCATCCTTAGTGCACAAAATGAGAAGAAACATCATAAATTTAGGACACTATATTTAGTTTTCCTAAATTTAAGATAGTGTATTTGGTGTTAGTTTTTGTAAATTTAGGTGCCAAGTTTATGATTGTAAATGGCCTTGCAATATCCATCTTTTGTATTCTTTTCTAGAATAATAAAATTTAATTTTCTAGCAATTGCAAAATCTTGATTTCAGTTTCATTCTATGTTCGATAGAGTTTTGGGGATGGGTTTCAGGGATGAGAGGACTATGGACCAAAATTTGGGGACAACAAGGGGGATAGTGGGGAAAATATAATATAGTACATGAAAAATTAGTCATAAAAATGTATAAGAACTTGCAATCAATATATTATATAATATAGTGCGTAATAAAATCCATTAACATCATGTGTAGGCAGCTTAGAAGGTACTTAGGTGCGTGTAGCTTATAGTTGTGCACCAAGTAAACTAAGATTCATTTAGATGGTGAATAAATTATAATTAAGTTAATTATTGATATATTATTTTGAAAAGTTACATAAAAAATTACACCCATTGGAAGTATTGAATCATCATTCTAATGTTGCTATTTGTGTTTATAATTGTTTGATTTGTGTTCTTATAATTGTTGTAAATTTGTCATACTTCTTTGCATAGTTGTTGAAGAACATATAGTGATGAATGTATGCCGTTATTGGTGAACTTGAAATAGTACTATAAGTGAAATTTAAGTCTTTGTTCATGACAAAAATTTTGAGCGCCAAAGAAGTGATAATACAGTGCAAGAGGCAAAGAACCAAGTAACATATAAAGAGACCTACTCAATTTCAGAAGAAAAATCACCCTAAAAATGATTTAGTTTTTCTTTAAAATGTTTAAAAAAATAAATGATTTAGTGGCCTGTTGGTGTGAGGGGATTCTCAGCCATCCTTGAGATGGTCAAGGATGCCTAGGCATCCCATGGCCATCATGGGGCTGGGTGGGAGTCCCCAAATTGGCACCTATTGGGAGAAACATCCCCAAGACTTCCCCTAAGATGTCCCCCCATTGGCAACATCTGGATCATGGTACGAGGATGTTTCATCCTTGTCTCCAAGTCTCAGAAACGTTCCCATCCTGGAGATGTTGGGATTTTTGAGGGGCACAATTCCCCATGGAACACTACTTTTATTGTCTTATATTTTGTACTTTTAGAAGTTTGTGTATGTAGGCTATAGCATACAAATTTGTAGTTTTGATCAAGGTTTGTGTCAAACAATTTGTTTCAAACCCTAGAGTGCAAACCAAGTTTATGGGTTATATATAACCTCGTGAGGTCATTTTTTGTATTCAAAATTTTTTTATAATAATTTTTTTTTTCTAGCAACTACAAAATTTTGATTTCAGTTTTATTATCTTTTGTTTTTGTTATTTCAAAAGTTTGTGTATGTAATTTATAGCACTTAAAATTGCAGGTTTGCTTAAGGTTGAGTTAGTCAATGTGTTTCAAACCTTGGAGTGCAGAATAAACATAGCATGTGCTGAATTTTAATAGTAGGATTTAGTTTTTCTCAAATGGCACTTGTTTAGACCCTAGAAAAATGTATCTTCAATGTATGTAATTTATTTTGGATACTGCCAAGCATATTTAGTTATTGTTGATCACATTTTTAGCTCCTTTTTGCACTATTGATATTATTTTGAGACTTTTGAAGGATCTTTGCTTGATTGGAAGAACTACCAACTGCCTTTGCTTTTGCAATGTTAACTACCTATTAGTGACTCCAACTAGTTATGTTTAAATGTCTTGAGCATAGTTGGCACACTCGCAGAGTTTTCAAAAACTTGCGAGTTTTTCTAAAAAATGAGTTTTTTCGATGTCAACTCGCCAGGCTCCAAAAATGAGTTTTTGTGGTGAGTACTCACTAAAAACTCGCGAGTTCGAGCGAAAAACTCGGCCGCGCAGGCTTAAAAGGCTGAAAACGTCTTTTTATGTTTTATTTCATTTCTAAAACATCTGAAAGTTTGAGTGGAGAGCTAAACCCCCCCCTCCGTCCCCCCCAAGCAAGGAGATATCATTTCCAACGATTTTCCATCAAGGAGAGTGGATTCAAACGCCATTTTGTGTGGATTTTCAAGGGAAATTCGATTCACAGGTAGGGTTTTTGTTTTTGATTAATCATTTTCTTTCATTGTTCTTGCAAAATACTCATTCCAAATTGAAAAAAAGACATGATAGAGCACAAAGAAACAATTTTTTTGCATTTAGAATCCAAAAAACAAAATTCATCACAATCTTTTGTTGATTTTTGCTTTTTTTTTCCATTTTTTTCACTAATTTTTGAAATTTTCAGACCTAGGTTCATTTTTTGTGTAGAATGATAAGATTAATTAATAATGTTAATTTGTAATTCATTTAAATACATTTGTATCAATTAAAATCAAATTTAGCTCTAGATTTTTTAAATTTTAATGATTTAGGTTGTTTTTCAATTTTTTTTGTATTAAAAAACTAATATGTTGTACATATTTTTTGAATGTGTAGATTGATCATTGATCATTGAATACACACTATAATGGCTTCTGGCTCTACTTCAACATCAGGTTCCGCCCCTGCCCCACCAAGTTCCTCCCCTCCCACACCATCATCATGGGTTCCAGGCACTAGTCCTCTAGGGGCTAGAGACCCTACATGGAAATATGCTGTCAAAGGGCCCATACCTGGAACAATTGTTTGCAGTGAGTGAAAAACTACATATCATGGAGGCATAAATCACCTCAAATACCATCTAACAGGCATTCCTCAGCGTGATGCCAAGGCTTGTGGGCAGCCCAAAGAAGATTAGAAGAGAGATGCTTGCCCTACTTTCACTTGCTAAGGAAAAAAATATGCAAAGGGAGAGGGCAAAAAAAGCCATAGCAGCAACCATAGCCAGTGGACATGCTTTTTCCCATGGTCAGACTCGGGAGAGGGGCCGAGCACATAGAGATAGAGATAGAGTCATAGCACAAGCGCCAATGCCAAGCCACACCTGACCACACCATCCTCTAGGCCCCCCTTTTCCTCTAGTTTGACTAGAGTGCCAATGCCACCACCACCTTCATCTTCACGCAACCCACAAAGTTTTTTTGTGCCAAGAAACACACCTAGGAGCACCGATCATTGGAGGCTACAAGGGTGGAACAAGGAGGTGCATCAACATGCCGACATGGCATGTGCTAACTTTTGGTATTTCAATAACATACCATTCAATGTGGCGAGTAGTCCCTATTGGCACAATATGGTCATGCATTGACAGTTGCGGAAAAAGGCTACAACCCACGTTCTCACAAAGATTTGAGTGGGAGGTAAGTCAACTTAAATTTTATGCTAAGTTTATGTTCTTTAATTTAAATTAATTTATTATTTATGTTGAATTCAAGCTATTTTTTTAAAAATTTACAATTTTTTACTTATTTAATTATTTTACTTTGTAATTGCAGGTTGCTCACAAATGCAACCGGTGGGTGTACAGCCTGCCAATATAGACTCACAAACTCAATTTCTGCCTTGGGAATTTTGTCAAACACTTGCCATGTAAAGCTGATATATGCTGATATAAACTTTTAATTGCCGTGGTTTTTGGTTTTGGCACTCACAATAATGTTTGAATGCTCGATAATTATCGCGGATGGTTTCTCCTCGCTGGCTCTCAACCTCAAACCCCAATTTTCTTAAGTCTTTAGGTGTATTTTAAGTTTTTTTAGAGAATTCTTAATAGACAGAAGAGAAGGGGCGCAGCATATTTTTGCTTGTAATTTGAAATTTAAAACAAAAACTCACAAAATGGAAATGCAGAAGTGCTAATTATACTGAAACAATAAGATCATGCATAACAGACATACCCGAAAATCTCCAGTTATTTTAAATAAAGAATTTGCCAGATCTACAGCTGGAAATGATGAAATCAAGCATGAAGGCACGCCAAGACTCCATAAGTGGTTTCTCCTGCTCAGAAATTGGTCACAATGCTCTGAAATAACTAGGCGCCAATGATAGAAG
>VDFB02169450.1:0-15172 GCA_007258455.2 Sequoia sempervirens | reverse complement strand
GCTTGAAGGAAGGAAGAAGCAAAATGATAGAAGTTTCCTTGGCTATTTCATTGAAGAAAAAGACCCCATCAGGAGGATCAATTGAATAATTGATAAATTTGAGGATTTATATGCTAAAAAAGAAATGTATGTTCAGAAACATGGTGGTAAGATAACTACAAAGCACACCCCAGACACAACATAAGAGTCTCCCATGGAGCAATAGCCCCCCAAGAGACAAAAAACACAGAGCATTGAGCCATTGGTACCTTATGAGGAGAGTGAAGGGGTGGGAGATATTGAAGATGTGGCCACTATATTGAAATCATTAAAGGGTGATATTGAGGTTGATCAGCCCATCCATGAGACTATCACCCATAGGAATGAGGAAAGGATGGATGATGCAGAAGAAAAAAAGTGTAGAGATACATGGAGATGAGAGAGAAATTGCTACTAGGAGGTTTATAGAGGATGATGATTTCATCAAGACTCTAGAGTTTAGGGATTTCTAGACAAAGATGAAGATAAAAGAAATTGAATAGACAGTGGGGTTAGGTGAAGTGGGAATTAAAGAACCAGAAAATAATCAAATGGTGGCATGAACCTTTAATGAATTGAGGGTTGACCACATTGACATTAGCCCTAAGAAGGCTAGAGAGATGATTTTGAAGAGCAACATGCTCATTTTTCCTAGGTTGGAATTAAAGAAAATGTTTTTACTTGATCAAGTATGGGCTCAAGAAGATCCAATGTTAGTTGTAGAGTTTGACTCTGATGAAGGAGTAAGTGGAATTGGGTATAACCCAAAATCCAAACCCTGGCCATTTGGATCAAGCAAAAAAACACACAGAAGCCTAAATTGTTGAATGTAATACAGGGAATGAAAGGGGCAGCAATGGTAAGAACAATACAGGACACCACCCCTTTGGAGGTAGCCACAATGACCATGCACTCAGCCATGTTCACTCATGCTACTGTTAAGGGATTGGAGGACAAATTAAAGGAGTATGAAAGGGAAAAAAAATTCTTAAATGATGAAGTTAATAAACTGTTTATGGAGAATGTCAAATTGAAAGAACAGTTAAAAGGAGCAGAGACTTCACAAAGCAAGGTTATATAAGCCTCCTAGTGCTCCATTAAATATTGTATAGAGCATTCTGGCCGAGCAAGCAAAGGCTCTTGAGAAGGAAGTTGATGAAATGAAGGAGGCTCAGGATGATGTAAAAAGGAAAGTTTACGAAGTTATGGAAAAGATTCTTGAGTACAAAATAAAGTTGGTTATTGATAAACTAGATAGTGTACATGACAGTTATAAATCACTTATGCGAGCAATTGATCAAATAAAAGCACATATGCTTGTATTGGACCCCCTGTTTCAAAGGTGGTAGCCTATTCACCACACTCTATCTAAGTTATGTAGAGTTCTACAAAGGAGTCACAATGCTCCTACAACATTAAAACCAACCGATCAAACAATAAAAATGATTGTTGATGAATTTCAGTATATACAAGGGGAGGAAAAGAGGATTGTGGCACAAATGGATTCCTTCCATACCTTAAAACAATGGTATACACTGAAAATTGTGAAAGATGATGGTCAAGTAAAATACTTGGATGAATGGAAGAAGGAATTTGGTCAGGTTATTCATAAGTGTTTAACCCATGTTCGTGGGGATAGTGACACCGGTCTTCACAGGCTCAATTTGATCATGGATGGATTGATTGCTCTTGATGTTGGATACCTAAAATTTGTCAATGATACAAAGGCACTACCAGATAGTCGATGTCAGACACATCTTGTAAACATACCAAAGATCCAAGAATATTAGTGGCCATCAAATTTTACGATGTATCAATGGGAACAAAAGTATTTGGCTTTAGATGAGTAGGTCACTAAGGTGAGGGCATATGGACGTCTATCATGGAGAGGAAAGCTTTTCCAGATTGATGATCACAGGCTTTCTACGTTGATTAAAGGAAACATACATCTAAAGTGTCTTAAGCCTTGTTATTTCTTCAATTATGCAAATTAATTAGTTGTTAGTTAAAAGAAGTAGTTTTGAAGGGTCATCTCTTTTTTTAAAAGGCGTGAAGCTTGTTGCTTCCTATATAAATAGGAAACCGAGGCCAATTTTGAGAGGATCATCATATCATATTCCATTTTCATTTTTGTTAGAGTAGGCATTAGTAAGAAGATAGATTGCACATTCCACCCATTCATATCATATCAAAGACTTCTGCTATAAATGTATATATATTTGAAACAACATAATGGAGAAGATTCCTCATAATTGATAATCTATTTTGGTGTTCAATTTTTGTGTTAGATTTCATGCTTATTTGTTACTATGTTGTCTCCAAAGTGGTTTCTTCAAGTTATTTAAATTCATAAGATTTATTAGGGCACATTTGTTGTTACTGTGTGATTATTTTGAGCTTATGAATGAAATAGAACATCTTATTATCAGAGATTCTCCATGACTATGTTATCATTATGTATTTTTTCTTATGTTTTCCATAATTTCTATTTCTTCCTTTATATTTAGAATGGACATAGAGTTATTGTTTACCTCAATAATCGCTTATGTGAATGAATATATGCTGATAGAGTAAAGCATTTACCTATGGATGTTTTCGCCATACGTTCAAAATTATGTTCAACACAAAAAATGGAACCATTTAAAATAATAAAGTTAAAAAAGTTACTTATTTAAATAATTTGAGTTATGTGCATTAACATTTTAACTTTTATGTCTTCACGAACATATGTTGATACAAAATGAATGGAAGAAGCATCCAAGTAATCGTAATTTTTTTTGCCAACAATTCATACCAAAGATTGAACAATTTAAGGATAGTGCAATAGGTAATTTGTATCAACACAAATAATATTATTGAAGCATTTCCCTCAAAGTTTGGGTGATAAGAATCACACTTTTTTTTAAACATGGATTGAAAATAATTTTTATGAATGAATTTGCTTATATTCAATCCCCAACTCAACCAACAACAGACGCGCCTCTCTGTAAGTTGATGGCAACACATTCTCTTCAGGAAATATTTTAGTTTTTAGTGCCCTGTAAGATTTCCAGAGATTAAATCAATTGAATGTTTGACTTATGATGAACATGTTTTATATGTCAATCTATACTAGGACTGTTTATATAAAATATATGGTTTTAAAACCCCCTTAAAGAAATATAAATGAAGTCGATGAATGTTTACAAATTGTGTACACCAATTGACAATGCAAAGTAAGAAATAGATTTCAACTCACCGCAGGGTAGTGAATCCCTTGACCGACCTCAACCAAATAGTGACTTGATTTCTGAGGTTAATATCAATGTGCATGCCACAGAGGTTCACTTCAGACCGATTTGGACGAAAGTGTCTTTGTTGCTTGTTGATGGAGTCTTTTCAGTTGTTAATATCAATTACTACGCTATGGTAATTACCCTTAAGTATCATCGTTACTATCAGCCATATGATCATTATTGGCATCATTGTTTCCATCCCCAAAGAAACTTGTAAGAATTTCATTCAATCTGTCTTCTTGTACTGCATTTTCCCTATCATGATCATCATCATTAAGGCTAGGTGGCATCTCTTCAGTGTATGCATATCTCATTAGCTCTTCAAATTTCTCAGGTGGTAGAAATCTCTTCAAACTTGCTCTTTTTGCCTTGGTATTGTTTAAAGGATGGTTTGGATCATCCCGTCCAAATCTTAATAACCCAGTTGGATCATGGGTATTAGTATGTGTTTCATCAACATCTTCTACCTATCAACAAACACAAGCATTATTTAATGTTTGCCAACAATTGGATAAATCATAAATGTATTAATTTCAAAGAAATATAAGCAAATATGGCTTAAAAAATATAAATATAAATTGTATGAACATATATGCATCAATTGAATAATGGAACATTA
This sequence comes from Sequoia sempervirens, assembly GCA_007258455.2. NCBI lineage: Eukaryota > Viridiplantae > Streptophyta > Pinopsida > Cupressales > Cupressaceae > Sequoia > Sequoia sempervirens. The sequence continues at coordinate 11,260 of VDFB02169450.1, read as the reverse complement.
TTTTATAGACTACCTTTTTTATACAATAATTTAAATAAAACACAATTTTGACAAACAGAAGTTTATAAAACATCACTCCACATTCATTTATTATTCTTTAGTTTTCTACCCTTAAGAACATCCTGAGGGAGACCTTGTTCTTCCCTTTTCTTTCGCACAGGAGTGTGTTTTAAGAAGGGTTAATCAATCAATAACTCATCCCCAATGGTAAGGTCCTTGATAGCCACAACCATTATCAATCTATCAACCTTTCTTTCCATATCTCCATTCTATTATAACTCAACAAATCGGACAATTCGGTTCACATTAGGTCCCTTACTACTATTTATAAATCCCTCGCAATATTTTTGTATGCACGCCTACCCATGTACACAAGATGACCCTACACTTATTTTCCTCGCCTAAATTGAGACGATGTGCAAGCATATTCACCTCTAGACCATATGCCAGCACATGCTAGGCTTATATTCTCGCTAGCTCTCCTATTCACCATCAGATATGATGGACCATAATATGGCATTAATTTAGTGGTTTTATGAATTATTTCATGTTAGACTTCATAGGTACATTTTGGACAATAAATAGGTCTAGATTCACTCCATGAATATTGGTGGGTCATATCATGTAGCTGTATCCCCAAAATTGAAACACCTTGTACACTCTAGGTAGTTGTTGATCACTAGGCCAAGTGCAATATAGTTGACTATCAAATGTCTCTTTTTAAATTGATCTCAAACTCAGGGGCAAGTCATCATCTCCATCACATTCATTCTCATAGGGTATGTAGTCCCACCTTCCCCATTCTACAAATTATGCATCTTTAAATCGGTTCTTGTTCTCGCGGACTTGTTTTCATCAATTCCTCATCTTCTAAGTTGGTATATTGGCACATATTTTTGTTAGATGTATCATTTGATAAATGATCATTTCCCTCTAGGCTAGAAGTTGGTGATCCAAGAAACTTTAAGCCAAGAACTTTATCCTACAAGTATCCATTGAGAAAAAAATTAGTTATTTAAATAATATAAAACAATGTTTAAACAAAGTATACATGTTATTTATATCAAATTGGAAAATTCCTTACCACAATTCCTATTGGATTTGAATCAATTGTAGGAGGCATACTACCGACTGGAATCTCATCATATATGTAATTTCTTTGTACAATTTCTTGTTCGAATTGTTTCTTTCCATGACATACAAAACATCCACAAACGACAGTTTTCTCAAAGTATTCATCCCATGTACTATAGTCCTGACCAACCTCTTGTTCAGTGCAATCATTTGTTGTGTATGGAAGATCCATTGTCATATCCTCTTCCACCCACTGTCATCTACGTGATTTAACAGTTTTAGGTCCATGTCCACATACATATCTTCTTCTTTTGGTAGTTGAACACTCGGGCTCTGTATTTGCTCCAATCTCCATCTAAAATAATCAACAACATGCATTAATGTATGTCAAGATTGGATAATACATTATAAATTTCAATAATACTATGAAAAAAGATGGATGTATCACAAAATTCCATCAAATCATTTTTTCCTAAGTTAAGTCAAAATTTGAGTACATGATGTCCCGCTTCATCCATTCTTTCCTTATTTGATATGACACAATCTGTTGCCATGGCCTCGTCTTGCCGCTATAATACACAACATAGTAAATAATGTTTACTACACCAATTATATCATTTCAACGAATATTCTACCCAACACAAAACCTCACTTTAGTTATATATTTTCTCAAAGTATTCATCCCATGTACTATAGTCCTGACCAACCTCTTGTTCAGTGCAATCATTTGTTGTTTCTGCATGATCTGTCATATCCTCAAACACCCACTGTTTTCTATGTGATTTAACAAATTTAGGTCCATGTCCTCTTTTGCTAGTTGAACACTCAGGCTCTGCATTTGCTCCAATCTCCATCTAAAATAATCAACAACATGCATTTATTTATGTCAATATTAGATAATACATTATAAGTTTCAATAATACTGTGAAAAAAGATGGACGTATCACAAAATGCCATCATATCATTTTTCCTAAGTTAAGTCAAAATTTGAGTACCTGATGTCCCGCTTCAACCGTTGTTTCCTCATTTGACATGACACGATCTGTTTCCATGGTCTCGTCTCGCCGCTATAATACACAACATAGTAAATAATGTTTAGTACACCAATTATATCATTTCAATAAATATGCTATCCAACACAAAACCTCACTTTAGACATATATTTGACATATATTTCACACCTTAGATGACTCATCTAGTTGCATAGGGGTCATTTTTGAGTTCACAAATCTAACCTCTATTAGTTTTGCACCCACAAAATTGACATGGGATAAGGAATAGATAAAATAGGGAACCATGATTGCTCCCTTGGTACATATGAAGATGAAGTCAAATTAGGATCAATTTATTTATCAACTTACAAGCAAAATACATCATTTTGCATTGCTAGGTGCTAAATTAGGCGCACTTTGTGCCACCTTTTGCATCCCAAATAGATTACTTTTTTTTGGTAGGAACGCGGTGCTAAATTAGGTGCACTTTGTGCCGCCTTTTGCATCCCAAATAGATTACATTTTTTTGGTTGGGAGGTGGCGCTAAATTAGGCGCACTTTGCTACACCAACTATTGCGTTGACTACTGAATCAAGAACAAAAATTTAAAACTTCTCACGTAAAGAAGGAAGAGATGACAAGAGAAAAAACCTGCGTAAAGGAAGAGAGGAGAAAAAAGGGAAAAACGATGCAAAGGAGGGCTACAAGCAAGTAGATTAGAAATTCGATTTAGTTTGTGACACCATAGGTAAGGTTATAATTTGTTTTTTTCATTCCCACAAACATTTTTGTTTGGATTAATGGAGATATTGTGAAGAAAGGGTTGTGAATATTGTTTTGTTTACACGCGAATTGTTCAAGTCTCATGTGGTTGCAAAGGAGGAGGGTAAAATTGTAGACATTGCATTATTTCCTCTACATCTGAGAGCAGTGAATGCATTTTTAAAACCCCAATGCCCCGGTTCGCTTATCATTCCCATCCCAAACTTTTGGTTTCCAGTTCGATTTCTCAGACTGACCTTCCATAAAAAAGTAGTTGAGTGCTTTCAAGACAAGTTGTTAAACTGCATCTGCCCCACTACAACCAGGACTTGTGGGAATAGAGGTTGGTCGAGACAATATGAGGAGATAGGGCTTTTGAGACGACAACTAAATAATAGATCATTTCCTCAAATTTGTGAGACATTCGGGCTTAAATTAGCTATTAGTAATTTTCACTTATTCTTTTACAAAACAATGAGCTTGTGGTTTCAAATTGATTGTGTGCACACATTCATTTTCTTTCTAATCAGTGGATGCGACTTGAGCATGGGACCTATCTGTGTTAACTCTTAATAAAACCACACTTTGCACCCTTTTTATCCCCTAGAGATTACTATTCTATACAGGTGTGCAAGCGTTGATTTTTTTACAATAAATTTGTTTCATTTTGCATATATTTATATCCTTTCAAATATATTTATATTCTATACAGGTGCGCAAGCAATTGATTCATAGGTGTTTAAATCTAGAAAGAGAGTCATTCAAGGTAAAAATTTCATACCACAAACTGGACGAAAAACTTTCATACCTGATAGTGTGTACTTCGTTTTCCTCCACATACTGGACAAAAATAATTTTCCCTAGGTCGCCTCAAAATGTCAAGTGATAGAGGGAAGAGAAGAAAGGGAGCAGACTCTGGCCACAATGAGGTAATTCTTTGTCAATTTATAGATTTGTAAATGTTTCCCTTGTTTCTTTCATTTTTACTTTTTACTTTTTTATTTTTAAATTTAAAAGAAGAAATTTATTTTATATATATATATATAGGGACATGTGACTGACAAAGATAAAGAGGCATTGGCTTCCATATTGGGGGAAAAGGCAGTGAACAATTTGGATGATATGCATTGGACAATGCTTGCTAGATACATAGAAAACTGATCTAGTGAAGCCCCTCAATCATTGCAAGCAAATCAACCTTGTCAAAGGGAATCAATTGATTCCCCAAGCAGTCCTGGATCGAGCAAAAGATCCAAGAGGAAATAAGTAATGGTAAAATCTAGGAGTGTAGAACAGGGAGCAGAGGCTTCCACTGTCCCACCCACTCTTGGGACACAGACTTCTTCCACCACGACAAGTTTTCATTCTTGCATTGGTACCTACAATAAGAAGATAGAATACGATGTGGTTTCAGGGGAAGTCCAAATGATAGATGCTAGAAAAGGGTTTGTGAATAGGTTGAAGGAATCATGCCTTCAACGGTTCAAAGACCATCTACATTTTCCATTCTCAAAGATACCCATACACTTGCAAAAAGCAGTTATCAATGACATGGAGACTGAATTTGGCACAGGTTGGTCTGTGAAGAAGGTGAAGCTACGAATGTCTCAAAATTGCAAGAGATTTTAGTGCAACCAAAAAAAGAAGATAAAAAGAATCCCTCCTAAGCTAAGGCTCAAAAAAAGGCCAATTGATGAAGTTTCAAAGTATGGAAAGAGCTTGTAAAAGCATATGAGAAGTATGAAGCGCGAAGGAAGTCCGGTGAGGAGAGTATGCAGGTATTTGAATTTTCTCATAAGATTATATCAAATTTATTAAACGATTTTTAAATTTTATTTGTGCATAGTTAAATTGAATTAGTATATGTTTCAGGACAAGGCCTCCAAGGCTAGGCTTCAAAAACTTCGTGCCATGCATCACAGTGGCCAGAAAGATTTATAGGCCTTGATCTATAATTTTGTAAGTATATTTAATATGTTAAATGATATTTTTTTTAATTCCCCTAAGGAAAAGTAAATGATTGCATATTAATTAGTTTAACTAGTCCATGTGCCATGTTTTGACAGGAGGAGAAATATGGCCGACATCCAAAGCAAATTGAAAAGGAAAAGTTACAAAGCAAAAAGTGGGCTGATTTTTTAATTTGGATGGAGAACGAGGTATCAATAGTTTACTTTCAATAACTTAATTGGATATTGTTGTGTTAATATGTCAATTTGCATTTCTTGTGTTTAGTTGTTTATTGATACGTAGGATGAGTTCTAAAGTGCTTCTCTGTTGGCCCTAGATCCCACTCAATTGTACCATTATTTCATGTTGAGGAAAAAAATATTGTTTGCCTTAAAGGGTAGTGGGTGACATTCATGCCTTATTTTCATCGCATCTTTTAATTAATGACCATTGTCTTTTAATATCTCTTAAGTTTCCTCATTTAAGTTATGAGTTGTATCATTTGAGTGACTTAGTCCCATCTTGATTTGATTTATCTTCTTTTCTCTCAAACATGGTATCTCAAGGAGTGCTTCCTTGAATTCATGTTGCCATTCTACTGAGTGATCCACATGCATCTTTGCCATCCTTCCTCACGATGCTACCATTATTTTAACATGTAAGAATGTTTTAATGCATCTTGGTAGACATCCTATAGATCTAACACAACCTTCTAGTCTACATCACTTGGCGTAGCTAATCATCCACTTAATTTATCCATCTAATTTTAAAAAAGGCAATAAATTCTTGTCTTCCAAGTTAAAAAAACTCCATAAATAAAGAAATCAGCAGTAAAAAACCTGCAACCTGATCTGATCAACATAGAGAAGCGTGTAATACTAAACTTCTTAACATTTAAAATATAAATGGAATGTCCTTAACACCAAGTAGAGCTATCCAAAAAAGCTAACTAAAAACACAAACGTGCTCCCGCACAAAATGGCCTAATGGCTGGTTGTCATAGAAGTCAAACTACCGAAGTAACAACACTGATCAAGTTAACATATATGCATCATTTGCATAAACAACTGAACCATTTATGTGCATGAATAAATAGTAGAAGGATGTAGATGAAATCAATTCATCTGAATTTATGCCTCTTGGCAGACATTCCTCTTGAATATCTAATATCAGGTGCCTGAGACTTCCCTGTAGCTTTTACCTTTCATCTCCGCCTTTCCTCTTCACTATCAAACTCGTCTCCATTTTCCTTATCTGCATTTATGTCTTTTACTTCTAATTCATCCCATGTTTTACCTTCCTCCCCTTCATAATCTTCTTCTTCTTCTTCGTCCTCATCTAACTCCACAAGAGATCTATCTTCCGAACTTCCTCATCCGACAGGATTCTCTACATCGTGAGGGTTCATATCCTTGGTTCTGTCCCTTTTTGAATCATAATCACATCTTCCATATTCAAAAAATTCCCAACTACCATCTTCAATAATTTTTGGATCATCGCTAATAGTCTCAAATTCACCAGCCTAAGTTCATTCTACTTTCATATAATACTTTTATATCCATGGAGTTCACCATTCCTTGATGCCATCACAAAATTAAGGAATGGTGTCACGTGAGTACCATCCCAATTTGAAGCTCCCTTTGGAAACAATGAAATATATCAAATCTCTTTCCAAGTCCTACTCTCAAGTGCCATCAACTTCAATCTCACCAATAGTGATTACTAAGAAAGGCAATTCCACCAACTCTACCAAATAGCTTATCAGAGGAACAATAAAGGGTAGGCTTTGAAAGGAACTCCATGAAACCAAGCCTTCCTAAAATGGTATATCAAACTCTTAGTTCAAGATCTTTTAGATGTGAGGCCGACCGCATAGCTCTCGCTCGCTAACAAACTCCTGAAACCCTGTGATTGATTTATTTTTCCCGCCCTCTTGTTGTTCTTTCCTAATTTCATCAGATCATACATTGACCTTTCTGCCCCTCTTAAAGTTTGGACCACATCCATTACTTCCACATAAAACTCGACATCCTTGGTATTCTTGGTTCCCACACCTTGATATGGTTATGTAAATGAAAATGAAGCAAAGTAATCATCTCCTTTTTTGCTAGATGGAAGAATGCATGCTTAATGTTTTGATACATGATATCAACTCTCTTTTCTACTCTCATGGTTGAATATTGAAATCTAGTATGGCGGGCCTCCAAAGTTCCAATCATCTTTCTTCCTCTCACCAGCATTATTGGGTCAATCCACAAGTTTTCAGCCCACCAGTTCTTTGTTTTTGAAAGCTGAAGTTTCTCCTGAGTCACCAATGTAGCTCTCTCTTCCTTTTCAGAATCTTTCATTGCTACAAGCAATTAGCACCTAATTGATTAACAATCTCAATATTACTAATAGTGATTACTAAGAAAGGTAATTCCATCAACTCTACCAAACAGTTTACCATAGGAACAATAAAAGTAGGGGCTTTGAAAGGAACTCCATGAAAACCAAGCTCTCTAAATGGTATATGAAACTCTAGTTAAAAATATTTTAGATGAGGTTGATCCCATAGCTCTCTTACTCGCTTGAAAAATACTTGAAGCTCTACATTGATTTTATTTTCCATGTCCCTCTCTTGCTATTCTTCCTCAATTTCATCAAGATCATACATTGACTTTCTGTTCCTCCCTAAAGTTTGGACCACATCCATTACCTCCACATAAACTAGACATCCTTGGTCTTCATGGTTCCCACGCCGTGATATGGTTATGCAAATGAAAATGAAGAAAAGTAATCATCTCCTTATCCATTGGCTGGAAGAATGCATGCTTAATATTTTGATACATGATATCAACTCTCTCTTTTGCTCTCATGGTTGAATATCAAAATCCAGTATGGTGGGACTCCAGAGTTCTAGTCATCTTTCTTCCTCTTCCACCAAATGTTGGTTTGATTCACAAGTCTCATGTTCTAATTTCCTTTATTTTTAGTGCCAGAAGCCCTAAGTCACCAATGTGACTCCCTCTCTACCTTTCGACTCTTTCATTGCCATGAAATTAGCTCTAATTGATTAACAATCTAAATCTCACTAATAGTGATTACTAAGAAAGGTAATTCCACCAACTCTACCAAATAGTTTACCGTAGGAATAATAAAATTAGGGGCTTTGAAAGGAACTCCATGAAAACCAAGCTCTCTAAATGGTATATCAAACTCTAGTTCAAAATATTTTAGATGAGGCTGATCCCATAGCTCTCTTACTCACTTGAAAAATCCTTGAAGCTCTGCATTGATTTTATTTTTCCTATCCCTCTCTTGTTTTTCTTCATCAATTTCATCAGGATCATACATTGACCTTCTTTCCCCTCCTAAAGTTTGGACCACATCCATTACCTCCACATAAAACAAGACATCCTTTTTCTTCTTGGTTCCCACCATGATATGGTTATGTAAATGAAAATGAAAATGAAGCAAAGTAATCATCTCCTTCTAGATAGAAGAATGCATGCTTAATGTTTTGATACATGATATCAACTCTCTTCTACTCTCATGTTTGAATACTGAAATCTAGTTTGGTGGGCCTCTAGAGTTCCAATCATCTTCCTTCCTCTTCCACCAAATGTTGGCCTCATCCACATGTCTCACAGCCTAATTGCATTTGTTTTTGAAAAGTCGAAGTTTCCTAAGTCACCAATGTAGCTCTCTCTACCTTTTCAGACTCTTTCATTGCTACAGGAAATTAGCGCCTAATTGATTAATAATCTCAATCTCACTAATAGTGATTACTAAGAAAGGTAATTCCACCAACTCTACCAAATAGTTTACCATAGGAACAATAAAAATAGAGTCTTTGAAAGGAACTCCATGAAAACCAAGCTCTTTAAATGGTATATCAAACTCTAGTTCAAAATATTTTAGATGAGTAATGAGCCCATAGCCTTTACTCACTTGACAAATCCTTTTTGAAGCTTTGCATTGATTTTATTTTTTTCCTATCCCTCTCTTTGCTGTTCTTTTCCTCACTCTCATCAAGATCATACATTGACTCCTTTCTTGCCCTCCTAAAGTTCGCACTCACATCCATTACCTTACATAAATTGCACATCCTTGGTCTTCTTGGTTCCTACCATGATATGGTTATGCAAAATGAAAATGTGAAGCAGCACTACTTCCTTTTCCGGCTGGCTAGAAGAATGCATGCTTAATGTTTTGATACATGATAATAACTCTCTTCTACTCATGGTTGAATACCAAAATCCATTATGGTGGGCCTCCAAAGTTCTAGTCATCTTTCTTCCTCTTCCATCAAATGTTGGCCTGATCCACAAGTTTGCCAGCCTAATTGCCTTTATTTTTTAAAGCTGAAGTTTCTCCTAAGTCACCAGTGTAGCTCTCTCTGCCTTTTCAGACTCTTTTATTGCTACATATCATCTGTGGTATTTAATCATTTCTACCACATGGTTGATGTGCTTTGAATCCTTAGATCTAAAGGAAATTTCCTTAACATAAATACTACTAGGGAATTTCAATGTTGGCATGTAGTTGGTATTAAAGTCGGTACCTGGAACATTGAAAATTATCCTTATATAAGAATTCCCTCCATCTTGATGGTGGCTACATGAAATGGAACCATGATGCCATATATGGGTACCAGAACAACATCATTTTTCGTATCAACCTGACTCATGAGCTCTCTAGAAACGAGGATATCTTCCACATTTTTGTATGAAACCATCTCAGTGGATGGCTTGGAAGAGCCATGTCCATCTCCTGTACCAATGCCCCCTGTAGCCAATCTTCTTGCAGTCTCCTCATTCTTTTGCAGAGGGTTGGCACTTAAGGTTATGTAATAGAATTTACAGTTGATAGTTAAATTGTATAACAATTTTTTGTTATGATCTTTAGTAATGTTTATTAGAATTGTTGCATTTTTTACATCATTGGAATCACATATTAGTTGTAACTTTTTTGAAATTTTATTATGGTATGTGCACTTTGATATGATGTAATATGATTATGGTTTCATCTTATATATTTCAATATTAGATATATAAATGGAAAACACAAATTATTGCATGAAATAAATAATAACTTTTCATTTTAAATTTTTTGCAGAACACGAGTCTTCCAGCTGATCAAGATGATCCTCATCATGATATAGATCCAGAAAATATTGGTTCTACTGGTACAGATCACATGGCAGAGGATGATGATGATGCAGATACGGAAGACACTGAGGCTGATGACAATGATGATGATGACAACGATGACAACAATGATGATGATGATGATGATGGTGGTGGTGATGATGAGGCAGTTGCTAGTAGTACCCAGTGACATTCATGATCATATAGACTGCATCATGGATCATTGTTGATATATTGTTATGATGATGATGATCATGATGATGATGATCGCAATGGTGGTGATGATGATGAGGCAGTTGTTGGTATTACCCAGTGACATTCATGATCATATAGACTGCATCACGGATCATTGCTAATATATCGTTATGATGCCTTTTTTCATGGTTACTATCATAAGTATCATTTTCATGGCCTATAGTACCATATTATTGAGTTGTATCATATTGACATTTATTATTTTTACTTATATCATTTGGACATGTATCATCTTGACTTGTATCAATTTGAGTTAAATAAATTATCATTTTTACTTATATCATTTGTACATGTATCATTTTGACTTATGTCGACTGTTGGGCATGTATCATTTTCACATGTTATTGATCTACTGGCATATTTGACTTTCACTTGTTTTAGTTATATATGATGATGATCTTATCAGTATTGACTTGTCAATTTATATATATTAAAAGTGGTTGATGATTTTTGGATGAATATTTATTATGTATGATGATTTTAATTTACCGCTTAGGATGGATGTCAAATTCAATTAAATTATAGATATTTGACTCACTTGTTTTAATTATAGATGATGATCATGTTATAATAATTATCTTGTTATTTAATCATATGAGTTAAATAATTAAATCACTTACTCTATAATCATATGAGTTATTTAAGAGGCATCATATATTTAACTAATTAAATTGAATTAAAACATTAAATTAATAAATGAAGAAAAACAAGAAGCATTTTTAGAAGAAAAAAAGAAGCAACAATGGAAGCCAAATTAGAAACAAACTAGAAGCAATCTTGGAAGCAAAACTGGTAGAAAAATTGGAAGCAAACCTAGAAGCAAAATTGGAAGCAAAGCAAGAAGCATATTTTAGAAGCAAAAAAGGAAGCAAAACAAGAAGCATTTCCAGAAGCAAAAAAGGAAGCAACAATGGAAGCCAAACTAGAAGCAAACCAAAAGCAATCCTGGAAGCAAAATTGGAAGCAAAACCGGAAGCAAACTGGAAGGAACACAGGAAGCAAACTAGAAGCAAACATGGAAGAAAAATTGGAAGCAAAACCGGGAGCAAAACCAGGAGCAAAAATGGAAGCAAAAAATGGAAGCAAAAGTGGAAG
>VDFB02169449.1:0-18275 GCA_007258455.2 Sequoia sempervirens | reverse complement strand
AAAAATCTAGTGATTAGCCCGTTTGGACCTAGGGATTTGTCTGGATGTAATGAGAATACTCTCCTCTTGATTTCCTCCATAATAAACAGTTTCAATAGTGCACTGTTTTCGTCTTGCCCGATGCAGCAAGGGATGCAATTCATGATTGTCCCAAAGTCCTTTTCGAGGATCCCCTCTTTTGCTTACCTTAAGGGATTGCCAATTTAACAACCTTTCATTTGATCTGATGTCGAAGTTCTTTCCTTTGCCTTGTCTCGCCAAAAGACCTCCTCCCTTGCCAAGAGCTCTGCATGATTTGCCATCAATTCTTTTCCTTTCTGATATTCTTTTGCAGTCATTCCCTCCCTTACTACTAATTCGTTCAAAGCCTCCGAATCACTTGAACTACCTTCGCTTTTTCCATGAATATGTTCTTAAAATATTCTTTGTTCCATTGTTTAACTTTATACTTCACATGTCCCAGTTTTTGAAGAAACCAAAAGCTAACTGTGCCTCAGATAGAATCACCCTCCCTCCACTATTTTTCTAGATTTTAGATCAACTTCGGGTCATGCCACCACATTGACTCAAATTTGAAGTAACCTCGTGCCGGCCTCTCATAGAGATCTATCACCAACTCAACAAGAAAGTGATCAAAAGCAGAGATAGAGAGGATGTTTGAAATACACTTGTATTTGTCCTCCAACCAAAAATCTGTCTAGGCGTTCGACAAAATTCTTAAACCCTTTCCTACAATTTTTCCAAGTGAATATGCCATTTTTGGGCCAACAGTAAAACATGTCGATTAAGGAAAAAAAACCCTAAATTTGGCTATTGCTTTATTTTCTTTCGATAGACCACCGGTCTTCTCCTTCAAATCAAGAATTGCATTGAAATCACCTCCTAGAATCATCATATTAATGTCTGAACCTTGAATTTGGTCCTTGATTTGCTGCCAAAATAACGCCTTATCCGCTGTACTAACTGGACCATAAACATTGAAAAGAGGAAAAACCAAATTTGTTTGCCAATGTCTTACTGTGCACTACACCTAATGACTTTGTGAAGAGACTAGTTGAATGTCAACCAATCTAGCCAACCACAGGTAGTCCAGGCCACTGGAAGCCCCAACTGTGCTTAGAAAAAAACTTGCCCATTTGTTATAGTATCTCATAAATTTTAAACCCTCCTTATTGCTGATTTTCGTTTTTTGAAAAATTACTATGTTTGCTGACAGTCTATGTAAGTGACAATTAAGGGTTGTTAGGCCCTTGACATTTCATGTTATGATCTTCATGGCTTCCCAAGGGAGGCCTTGGCTCCCTTGGTTTCAAATATTTTTTTGATGCTTGTCAGGCCCAGCTCCTCTGCTGCCTCCTCTCGCTTCTATTTCCTTGATTTTCTACCCCTACTCAATTTTGTTTTTGCCAAACACTTCGCTATTGATTGGTTAATGCCTCTAGGGTCAGTAATATCCAATTCTTCCACCTCTAATTCCTCTTCTGAATCAAGATCCATGTCTCCTTTGATGTTTGAAGGCAAACCAGGATCAAAATTGATTAGATCATTCGGATCTGGACAAAGGAAAAACATCCATATTCGACATTGTTTTGTTCTGTAATGTTGCCAAGAAGCCTTCAATCAATGGGTCACTATTCCTTTGTTGACTTGTCACTTCGACGACAACTAGGGCACCTCATCGCGCATTCAATTTGCCACTTGTAGGCTCGATCTCCACATCCATCTTCTTTAGGTTTTGTTTGCCATTCTTCCTCTGGATTTGCTGATCAATTTTAGTCCTCTACACCTTCTTGGGTCTTGGCTTTTTGCCACACTTGGGCTCAAAGTGTTTTCTACTCCTGCATCTCAAGTAGAAGAATTTTTCTTCCTCATCTGAATTGGTATTAATCGGTGACGGTTGTCGACACACAACATTATTTCCTTTGGGATCTCATACATAGCCATGGCCTGAAGGCGCAAATAAAAGAGTCGCTTTCAATTAACTCTTCATCAAATCCTATCAACATTCCAATATTTCAATTGATCTTTTCTAGACATTCTTCTACCCAATACTCTAGATGGAGATTGTAGAGCCGAATCTAGAGCAACTTGTCATAAGGTTGCAATTCCACTGGATCAAAGTTTGGTACCCACTTTTGAATGTAAATCGAGCTTTCCCAAAAAATCCATAAACCCCCACTTAGGACCTCGATCTTTTCCTTTTTTGATCTGAAAATGGTAACGAAAAAGCTCTTAGGCAGAAATTTCACTATCTCCATCTTTGTCCAATTTTCTGCAAACCAACATCGAATTTCAGCCCTCCCAGTTCTAGGTCCAATAATTTTGCAAATAATTGCCAGCTCCCCCAACATCTTTACATCCATTTTCACCTCCAAAGATAGGTCGATGAAGACAAAGCCCCTATGAGCTTCCTATCACACTCCACCGAATCACCCAAACCACACAACACCCTTTCTGTAGATTCTTTCTTAGTCGCAGGATCTGACAACGCCTCTGAATAATTTCGCTCGCCACCTTTTTGCTCCATTGCTATTATAATATATGTATTGTTATAATTTTAATAAGTAATTATTTTTAAATTTTTTACATATTTAATAAATAAACTTTAACTAAGACTTTAAAAAGTAATAAAACTTTCCTACCATATAAGGAGATTTAAAAGAATATCGCATGAAACTTTATAAAAGAACTAAAATGAAACTTTATAAAAGAACGTTTAAGAATATTAAAAGCTTTATTGTGTCCTTTAAAGTTTGATTTTTTGAAAAGCACTTTAGATTAAATAGAAAAAAAAAACATTAGAAAAAACAAATCAAACAAAAGGGTTATAAAAGAAGTAAAATATAAATAAAGTGAAATGACATAAGAATGAGCAGGTGAGATATAAAGAAGGGCAAGTTATTTAAAAAAATAGGGTTTAATGAATATGATAAATGGGCACCTAAATGGAGCGTAGGGGAGGCATGAAGCAAAGTTAAGGGATTTGAGGTCAAGTTAGTGCAGGAAGAGGCACTATGTCTGCACCAAGAGAAAACAAAGAACATAGCATAGAAAGGGGTTGGCAAAAAGGTGGAGGGGGGGCCATGACGACATAGGAGGCCGCGACTATGGCACAACATAACAAGGGCTGAGGTGAGACCCTAAAAAAAAGATTTAAATTATTTTGATTGATTATTATTTTTTATTTTTTATTGTTAAAAAAAATTGAAGGTTAAAAGCCTTTAAATTTTCTTAAAGAAATTATATATTTTTTTTGATTTGCAAAAAAATAGATTAGCCTTTTTTCAAAAGAATTTCTAAACTAGGGCCGAGCCCTAAAAAAAATGGTTTTTTTAAGAAATTTGAACTTGTAAATTAGATTTTTTTTTTGATAAAAATTGAACTATAACCCTTTATTTGAGAGTTTCTAAAAAAATTAAACATGCATGCAAAAATAATGGATTTTTTAGATTTAAATTGATATTTAGGAAAAAGTTTAGAAAACTTTAGAAAAAAAAAAATTGTACAAGGGTTAGAGAAAAAAAAATTAGACAAGAAGCAAAATTAAAATTTTGGCTCTTCTCCTCCTCTTAGAGTGCCTCCAATGGGGTGCCTTTAAAACTTGGTAAACCTTTTAACAATGTATCTCAAAAATGATTAGTAATACCAAGGCTCTGAAATCATGAAAAATAAATAAATTGAGCAAATAAAAAAACTAATCAATGAGCATTGTTTGAAAGAAAAATATTACCAAAGAGAGAGTAGCCAAACAAATTACCACCACCATCAAGAGGAGACACAAAATTTGATAAGGGGAAAAAACAAGAAAAAACCCCAATATTATGAATAAAGGAAAAATGCATAAGAATGAGAGAGAGAGAGAGAGAGAGAGCCTTAAGCTTGCTTGAGAGAGAGAGATTTAAGCTTGCTTGCTTGAATGAAGAATGAGAGGACATGCACCTCAATATATAGAGGTGAGAAGAGGAGTTAGAATTAGAAAGTAACTCCCAACTCAATGAATGCCACCATTTAGTTTTTTCTGATATCAATAGAATATTGATTTATGTACTAAAAAAATGAATGCCACCATTTATCTATGTGTGTGCAAGTTTTCAAGAACCTCTTAAGGAGGTGGCTACATATATTCCAAGTAAAGATTAATCTTCTAACAAAAACCTAGTCAAACCTTCTAACCAAATACATTATAATTTAAAAAGTAATAAAACTTTCCTACCATATAAGGAGAGTTAAAAGTTCATATTGAATGAAACTTTATAAAAGAACTAAAATGAAACTTTATAAAAGAACTATTAAGAATATTAAAAACTTTATTGTGTCCTTAAAAGTTCGATTTTGTGAAAAACACTTTAGATTAAATTAAAAAAAAATTAGTAGAAAATAATCAAACAAAAGGGTTATAAAAGAAGTAAAATTTAAATAAAGTGAAATGACATAAGAATGAGCATTCGAGATATAAAGAGGGGTGGGCGATTTAGAAAAATAAGGTTTAATGAATATGATAACACATGCAGAAAGGATAAAACGGGTAGGTAAATGGAGCGTAGGGGAGGCATGGAGCAATGTTAAGGGATTTGAGGGCAAGTTAGTGCAAGAAGAGGCACAACGTCTATGCGAGAGAAAACAAAGAACATAGTGCAAGAAGGGGTTGGTAGAAAGGTGGAGGGGGGGTCATGACGACTTAGGAGGCCGCGACTGTGGCACAACAGAACAAGGGCCAAGCTGAGACCCTAAAAAAAGATTTAATTTATTTTGATTGATTATTTTTTTTAATTTTTTATTGTGAAAAAAATATAGCAAACCTATAAAAAGATTTAAAAAAAAGCTTGAAGGTTAAAAGCCTTCAATTTTTTACAAATTTGCAAAAAAACATAAATTAACCTTTTTTTGAAAAGGAATTTCTAAACTAGGGCTAGAGCCCTAAAAGAAATTGATTTTTTTAAGAAATTTGAACTTGCAAATTAGATTTTTTCTGATAAAAAATCAACTATAACCCTTTATTTGAGGGTTTCTAAAAGAATTAAATATGCATGCAAAAATAATAGATTTTTTAGATTTAAACTGAAAAAAGTTTAGAAAACTTTAGATAAAAAAAGAAACTTGTACAAGGGTTAGAGAAAAAAAAATTCAACAATAAGCAAAATTAAACTTTTGGCTCTTCTCCTCCTCTTAGAATGCATCCATATTACCAAAGAGAGAGTAGCCAAACAAATCACCACCGCCATCTAGAGGAGACACAAGAATTTGATAAGGGGAAAAAACAAGAAAAAACCCCAATATTATGAATAGAGGAAAAATGCCTAAGAATGATACAAAGATAGAGTACTTAAACCTTAAGCTTGCTTGCTTGAATGAAGAATGAGAGTTGAGGCACCTCAGTATATAGAGGTGAGAAGAGGAGTTAGAATTAGAAAGTAACTCCCAACTCAATGAATGCCACCATTTAGTTTTTTTCTGATATCAATAGAAGACTAATTTACGTACCAAGAAAAAGAATGCCACTGGATTCATCTATGGGTGTGCGAGTTGTCAAGAACCTCTTAAGGAGGTGGCTACAAATATCTCAAGATTAATCTTCTAACAAAAACCTAGGCAAATCTTCTAACCAAATACATTATATTTTTCTCAATAGAAAAATGCAATATTTGAGAATCTAATGGAAAGAAGTATAAAATGACTTGTCTATCTAGAATAATATAGGACTGAAAAATATGGAAATAGACATGCCAAATAAGAAACCAATGGTTTATTTTTTGGTTTCATGTATTTAGTTTAGATTGTAACCAACAATTTTGAATTGGCTCTTGGGTCCAATCTTTGGATTATGTAGGGATTCCCTTCCGGTGTAGACGATGCTTCAATATTGGACATGCGGCTGCGCATTGCGGATTTGAGAAAAAAATTAAGACAACTACTTGGTGGAAAGGTGCCTCTCAACAACATTATACGGTTGAGAAGGAAGCTGATCAGAATAAGAATTTTTTAGATGTGGTTGCTTTTGAATCACTGGGTCTTGGGACGCCCCCTCCTATCATCTCATCTGGCGAGGACACTAGGGCCTCCCCTATTGAGTCTAATTCTGCCACTTCAGGTGATTGTGCTTCGGCTTCCTTTTCTGGCGGTTCTTTTGTGAAGTCTTTATCTGCACAAAAGAATCAAGATGAATCTCCAAATTCACTAGCTGCTAGATTTCATACTCATGAAAGTAGCGAGTTGGTTTGGCATGGTAAAGCGGCGCAAGTGGAAGAAGGTTGGATCACAGTTAAAGGAAAAAAAGGTAAATACTCTATTCTTTCTTTCGACATGATTCTCCGCTCCCACAAGAAAAGTGTAAATTGTAAATCTTGGTCGGTCTTGTTGTGGAGTTGATCTGTTTTGTTGGCTGCTTGCTATCTTTTTTTGCAGCCTTGCTCTTTTTGTTTAAGGGTTTCAGATCCCTTCAAAATCTGTTTTTCCCTTTATCAAAAACAATTTTGAATTGGCTATTAGGAACAAACTTGGAAGATGAAAAAATATGTTCAAAGTCAAAAAATTGAAGGATCTCTCAAATTAATGATGGGGTTTTTTAATGCTTTTCTAGGGCATTGATTCTAACAAAGATGGCCATGATGGTGCAAATAAGCATAATGTTGGGTATATGGAGTGGAGTTACGATTATTTCCCATCTCAAGAGCGCATTAGTTTGATATGTAATGCCCCTCTGTCTGTGTTATCCTTGTGTTGGTTCCGGCTCGCTTGTGAAGTCAGGGTTTGATTGGTATGTTGTTGAATTGATTTAAATTTGTTTGATTTGTGTTTTGATTATTTCCTACATCATAGTAAAGATTGATGTTATTGTGATAAATTAAATAAAGGTATTTATACTTTTGAGACGTTGACCAAGTAAAATATTAATAAAGGATTTCCATGATTTAAATAAATTAAATTCACGATTTAATTAAATAATAATAATAATAATATAAACATTGTAATGAATTTAGCTATTGATTAAAGAACAAACAATTATTCAAAACAATTAATTAGTTGTATCGGATTCCTTTGCATGGAAGGAATAACTTTAGTTGTTACCAATCATAATTATTGCATGTTAATGCGAATAAGGGAATTGTTATAGTTTATCTTGGCCTGGGGCACATTTTTAGGCATGTTTTGTAACTGCTGCATGTGGGTTTTTGGGGGTCGGAGAACATCTTGATACTCTCTGAGCATTCAGTTAATACAGGGGAGAAGGCAAAAAGGTTCTTTTCTCTGCTATAGGATTTCCAGGTTAATTGAATTGTGCAGAGGTTGAGGAATGGAATGGGGAACAAATATTTGGTGGGGAAGTGTCTGGTCCTCACTATCGACTACTGCCTTCTACTATCAATACAATATTCATGATAACGCCACCAGGCCGCAGATGCTTGATATGTGCTTGTTACCTCTGTATTTAAAGTTGTGCTGAAAAGAAAAGCTGGCCCATTTGATAGATTCGTAGAAATGCCCCGTTTCGACTCCTTAGACCAGATTATTAGTTTAAGAAATATGCAGTTCCATAAAGAGGAAACACGTTCGTGGTCTGTGTAGCAGGATTTCTTAGATAGTCAATAAGGTTTTAAATTTATAAGGATTTTAGAATGGTAAATTGCTCTTGTTGATGTTTCTCGAAGTCTCCTTGCTTATCTTTTCATGCAAGCTTTTCGCCTCAAATTATCCCGTCTTAAGGTTCATGGGAAAAGTATAGGTAGATTCAACTATTAGTAATCCACTGTTAAAAATTCATTGTGAAATTGGGGTTCAGTATCATCATACCTCAATACAATAACTCGTGACATATCGATAAATCGTTTGTTTTGACCAACAGAAGGCCAAGCCTAACCAATCACTCTTGCTTTAAAGAATTCATTCTTTTAAGGATTGTCCTCAGTAAGCAACAATCTAGCAAGTAGCTCATTGATATATTTATAGGGTAGCCACTGTTATTTCTGTAGCTTAGCATGACAATGTCATTCTTATCGTAGGAAGCAATAGACTTCTTGTTGTTCACTTCTAAACCCAAGAGTTCAATTGCGTGTCTCTTAATACGTTATAGTGCAACATCAGGGCGCATATCACTATTGACAGCAACTCCTGAGCCATCACCTAACACCAGAGGAATGTTAGATAAATCCTCAAAAGTCATATCACCAACAACATCGATTATCACTGCATTATGGCTATTGTCAATCATTGTGGGAACATCGAACCAGAAGAAACACCAGTAGCATTGCGTTTACACCACTTGCCATCTGGAGTACGAATGGCGCCAAGACAGAAGTTATCAATCACCTTAAACGTGAGAATCTGAAGTCTAATTGTTATTGAGTAGTAAGGTTTAGGATGTCTCCAAGATAGTCGGCACGGGCATGTAGGTCAACCACGCATTCCTAATGATCAACTATAATTTATTAAAGATAAATGTTTATTGATCATTTTAGTTAAATAAATCGGAGAATCAAATAGGGAAAAATGATTTATTTAAATAATTGAAGGAATGATAAGAAGAATATGCAAATCATATAATGGTATTCTCAATACGTTTTCATTTAGGTATATGCATGTGTATAAATGTGAATACTAGTATATATATATATATATATGTATATATATATATATATATATATATGTATATCCCATAATTATGAAATAAAATATTTTATACCTGAAAAATTTGGGTTGAATTTTAAATTGTATGTTATTTGGTTTATGTACATGTTTATAATATGTTTGTCCACATACGAATATGCGTCTGGGTGAAAGTATAATCTGGGTTATAGTTAATTGGATATGTAAATAAGAAAATTAGAGAAATTATTAAAAGGTTAGGGAATTGTTTTATCATAGGAAAAATTAAGGAAAGAGAGGTTTGATTTATCTCTATATAGGAATATAATCTCTTAATTGAAATATCAATTAGATGGAAATTAAATGAATATAAGTTGTGAACAGGTATAAGGGAGTTAAATTAAACTTGTAGTGAGATAGTTGTAGAATTCATTTCCTTAATTGTTTAAGTGAAAAGATGAAATGTAAAGGAAGCTTAACATGTTAGTTTAATAAGAAGTGGATTGCTATTTGCGATATCTAGCCCATTAATTTAAGTAAATTGTTAAAGAAATTGATAGGATGATTAACTTAAATAACTTTGATTTATTGATAGTTGAAGGGATGTCTTTATGTTTACTTGATAATGGGAGGTTTCTTAGAAAAGTGAATTTCATGATTTTTGTTAATTGTGAGTTGTGCTGCAAATAGTGTTTCATGGTTGCTTGATTGTTTGTTCATGTGGATTCATTGGGTTCATTATTAGAATCATGTTGTGAATTTCATGTGATTGCTTGTTGAGGTATTGGCTATTGTGGTGGTTATGTGTTATTGATTTTGGGAGGAAGTGTTGTGAGTTGATTAAGTTGGTTGTTGCCTTAGTTGAAGATCTCAACGTTATGTCATCACTTGTTTATTTGTAAATTGTGATTTTACTATAGTCTTTGAGATCTTGATGATGTTGTCATGGGGAAATTACTATGTTAGAAATTGAGTCTTCTAGAGGTTAGAGGGGATTTGCAAGATTTGGTGTGGGGGCCGACGACCTGGGAGGTTCCGCATTGGATAACCCATACCAAGCTTGATGCATTTATTTGAGTTTTATGTTGTTTCACCTGTAAGTGGGTGATCTCTTGATTTTCTTTTGATGATGGTTGACCTTTACACTTGGATTGTGTTTATGTGGTTGGAGCCTAGCACTTGAATGTGATTTTTGTTACTCTAAAATTTTAGCATGAGATAGTGCATGCCTAACTTGGTGCAATTAATTTGTTGGATATGGTTTCTTGTGCAAGTTGGCTTGTCATTTGTGATTTTGAGATATTGTTGTTAGTTGGGGGAGTGGCTCTCAATAGGGGCTGACACCCAAAGTGGCTAGTCTAGGATAACCCATTGTGAGTTTAATCAAGTGATAACTTAATTAATTAATTAGGGGGTTTGGGTAATGTTGCCTCACTCATGGGCCCAAGTGCTTGTTTAGGCTTGGGATGAGTGGGAAGGCCTAGAATGGCAAGATCAAATGCCTTGCCTTTGCATAGTGATTTTTGCAAGGTATGTTGATCCCGCATAGCGAGCATGGGGGGCCGACGATCGGTAGAGGTTACTAGGATAACCCAGGATGGGGGCTGACAACCTAGGAAGGTTACGCCAGGATAACCCATGACTACCTATGTGACGACACTCCACCCTTTAACAATTTTGTATGTTGTTGTTCCTCTCTTGTTGTTCTTGAGCCTCTGGAAGTGGATGTTGTCATGTGTTTGTTGATGCTTGGTTATGTTGTCTTAGATTGGTTATTTCTTGTGATGATTGTTATCTTGTGTTATTGTTGTTCACATCGTGGAGTCTTGTAATCCTTGTTTTGTTTGATGGTAATCGTTGAGGTCCTTCTTGTCTTCTCCTAGCATGGGGGGTGGGCCTTCAGGTTCATGCGATTGTGTGGAACGTGCTATGCACCCCATTGGGTCCCTAGTTGTTGATCAATTGGTCCAATGATGTACCAATTGTAGTGACTCCTGAGTTGGATCAGACTTGTAGATTTGTAATCCTTCAGCTCATTTGTATCCTTCATAATATTGTACTATTCCCATTCATGTCGGGAAGCAACATTGTATTAATGTAATCCTTGAGTAATGTATCTTCATGTTATTAATGTATTTTCCTTGTTCATGTTATTATCTTATGGATACTAGTATCTTTCATGTAATGTAAAGTTGTTGATACAAAAAGTGATGTAGTCATGTAACCCCAGGGGAATTGTTATATGTTGTACATGTATTATTCCATTTCAAGTGTTGAATGTTAATATCATGTTGCATGATAGTTGTTGAATTTTTTTTTGTGCCTAAATGTTAGTTGTTATAGTTTCCTTTGGGGTTGCATGGCAAGGCATTACATGATATGCCTTAGATGAAAACACAATTTTTAGATAATTGAAGATTTTAGGAAAAGTGCATAAGAAAACACAATTTTGCAAAATTTTGTTAGCTATGTAGTATTTGTTATTACTTAGATATTGTAACTATTTTTTTGTATACCAAATGTGTCCTGTACTTGTGCTACATAGAGTAAAACAATGAGAAGTCTTGCAAATTAAATGACATTGAATCATAAGATGACATTCAAGATTTAAATGTCGGTTCCTTCTACTCTAGGAATGCTTCTCATTGGAGTGAAAAGGGATATGAAGAGTATAACATTGAAAACTAAGAAATAATGTGCCATAATAGAAGGGATCTTCAATTGCACATTGATTACAAACATACAATGAATGTGGATCGAAAAAGAAAAATTTGTAGTAATTAAAAACAAGAAAACAATATTTATACATTCATCAATGTACAAAAGGTCAACAATTGCTCAAAAGAGAGTAGAAACTCCTTGGAAAAATGAACCAAGGCTACTTAGGTGTAGATGAAAAAAGTATATTGGCAATTTACAAGCCAAACTATGAATAAACATAGAGAAGAAAGCATTTTATTCATTCAAAATAACATGTTGATAGGAAAATACAATAGATTAGGAATATTTACATAGTTACATAATGTGATGATTAATTTTTGGAATGAATTTTATTCAATTTGGATTATATTTAACTATTTCATTTCCAAATATTGCAAAACACATATTTACAATGAATTTTGATAACATATTCAATGTAATACATAATTAAATAATTATACCAACAATCAAACACGACTTGTGAAAATAATTTGAAATATTTATTTATCAAGAGGGTGCAAGTACATATTTGAATCAAATAATTGGAATGATTACTCACTCGAGGAAGATCTTGGTTGTTTTGACATTCTTAGCTATGACACATTTCAAGAGGAACAATTGGTTAGGACAATCCTAGGTGTAACATGTACCTTAAGTTGGGCACACCTTGTATGAGCCTTCTCTAATACCTATAGCCCACCAAAACCCCGATTTCCTTGAATAGACCTCCATGCCATTTCCAAATTTCTTGCATAGTTTATATAATATTTTTAGGGGTGGTCCAATTATCACACTTTTACATATCACAATTATCATTTTAATTAATTATTGTGCCTTATTTTTTATGGGGATTATTCACTCTTTGTTTCTCACTTAATAAGCATTTATTTTCAAAATCTTTTGCAAAGGAAACTGAACATTTTCTTTTTATTGTTCTTTTAACCTAAGGGTGATTACATATAACTTTCATTTTTATCTCCCCTTTAATTCCAAAGAGTCATTTACATATGAAAATGACATTCTTTTTCACTTTGATTAAATGTTCCATAACATTTCTCCCCCAATAAATTAGTTGGTCCTTAGTTGTATGAGGCATATCTACAATATAGCTCACAAAAAAATAGTCAATCAAGTGCAAATGTAGTAGGTATGTTTTCAAATTCTGAAGGACATGGAGTTGGTGTTGGATGGTAGATTGTGAATGTGGTCAAGCACTCACTTTCTATCAAACCATGGTTTCCTTCTTTTAACCCTACTCATAAATCTCTAAGTACTATGCAAGTATGGATGTAGTTTCCTAATCTCCCTCCCATTTCGGGAAGATTCTTGCTTTGAGGATATCGACAATGCTATTGGTCATTTCTTAAAGGTAGATTCATCTACATTCAACATTGGCCACTCTACTTTTTCTCGTATTCTAGAGGATATTGACATCTCCAAGGCTCTTCATGGGGATTTTGTCTTGATGGTTGAGGATAGGTGGTGGGTTTAGTTACTTGATTACAAGTGCCTAACATTTTGTTGTAGATGGGGCTATACTATTAGACGTTTTAATTTTAGTTTTTTGCATGTTTGCTACAAGATTGCAACTCAACTACATGGTGGGAAAATTTCCTCCTTGATCATTTGACTATGGATTTTTCAATGTTTCTAACTCTCTAGTGGATAAGTCTCGTGGCCTCACCCCCTTTTGGTTAATCAAAATGTGACATTGGAGGCTCCTCTTATGGTGGCTTCCCTTAAGATTGGTGTGGGTTAGGCAATTTTGTTGTTCCCTATTATTACCTCTTTTAATTTGGTTCAAGTATCTACTTTGTCTAATCCTACGACCTTGTCAATAGGTTGTGGGTGAATTATCTCTCTAATTTTGGCTACATATTCTATGTAGCATACAACATCTTTGATTATACATTCTTCCTCACCTTGCAAGGTGACTTTGGTTGTGGAGCTAATTAAGGAATCCCTTCTTTCTCCACAAATTAGACAATTTAGATAATAGTACATGGCATGGATGATTGTTCAAGGAAGGAAGTGAGGTCTACCTAAATTTTTTTTGGAATCCCATCCTTGGATTAAGGGTGTGCAGATGCAAGGATGAGTTTAGGCATAATGTAGATTGGTTGTGGTGTTTCTCCTATGGCAACTTGGATGTTGTTCTGTTGTTGATTTTTTGGTAGCCATTTCTCTCTCCTTGTATAAGGTTCCAAACCCTTTCAAAACCTAATTTTTATCGTTGTTTTGGTGGGTTTGCTATTTTTGTGGGGTCATTGTTATGGGGAAAATGTGTTATAGTTTTTTTGGTGAATAAATTTTGTGTCAACTATCATCTTGCCTTTGTAAAAAAAAATTAGGTCCTATCTAAACCTGTTTTTACCCCCTAATAAAAAATAATGTCACAATGAATCCATTTTTCTTTACTTCATTTATAATTTTGTTGCCAAATTCCTATCATGAACATCAATAACTTCTTCAATCCTTAGAATTATTATGCAAATACAACCTCCTTATAACTAACCATGCACAATCAAAATGGTAATAAGTACACAATTATCCCTAAAAAAGTTAATATCACTTCACAATTACTCAAACAAAGCTTTGGGACATGTATGAATTGAATAGGATTACATGTAAATCAAATTTTTACATCAATTCAATGCTATAAATAAGGCATTTACAATACCTAAAATTGTCACACAAAGAACTCCAACATGCATCACCTTGCCATAGACTTATAGGTAATTAATGATATGATATAACATTCCTAGAATTTTAGTCTTATATAATATTAAACTAAACACATATACATGGTTATTGGGTTGATCAAGTCCAATTAAAAATACAATTAAACAAAGATGGTGAAAATAATCTCACAAAGTGTTTTAAGGAACAATAGAACAAAAATGTATTACCATTCATAGATCACTTCATAGAGAAATAATAGATTTAATCTTCATTTCTTTTAAGTAATTATTTTAACTAAATTTTAATTTGATTGAGGAATGGAGATTGATTTAGATGATTCAATTAATTTAAAAAAAAAAAACATTCTTAAATTCATGTACAATAGGCTTACATTAATAGTTAATTCTTGTTGAATTTCTATATCACAAGAAAGTTTGCAATCCAAAAATAATTTTGATTTTTAGAGGTCATCTCTCCCTCTATAAAATTCATGTTCCTATATTTGATATAAGAGAACTTGTTTGGTTTTGACATCTAATAAAAGTATTGTGATATTCTAACCAACTTAGTCTAATAATAACATCACATTTTCTAAAGTTTAACATATGAAAATGGGACCACAATATAAACTAGATATATTTTTCATTACATATATAACAATAAATCTAGTGGTAGTCAACGGTAGGTGATTGGATAGTATGAAATATACATTTTAGAACAATAAATAGTTCTATGATTAGAATGTTAATTTATAATATCCAATATGACATTTATTAAACTTTTTCTTATAATCATATAATTCACTTTATATTTCAAAAACACATAGAAGTTGGTTATACTTTTGACTAGATGCTATGGTTGAAAGAGAAAGACCACTCTTAACATTCAACACATGTTAGGATTGAAGGGATTCAATATTTGACATGTTTACAAAAAAATCAAATTAAGTTTTCATTGTCTTTCCTATTAGCATGGAAGCAAAGTTAAAATGTGGTAAAAGAGCATATGCACATAATTATTTTTGAACCTAAGTTCTTCTTACATTGAGATTAAAGATATAAACAAATACATAAATATAAAATAATATTAATAACCAATACAATATATCCAAATATAATATGTAATAATATTAATAATCAATATAATATAACCTCCATGGTTTCCAAGTGGGCAGTTTCAAAATTGGTGTCGCTGTGGGACATTGTCAGCGACATGGTCTTGGCTAGCATGGTGAAGTAGGGTGGCGATGGAGGGTAATTAGTGAAGGGAAGGTGGTGGGAGTTGAAGTGGCTTTCGTTCGACTCATTTAATGCTATGTCTTGTCGTAGGACAGGGTGGAGTTGGAGCTTGGAGTTGATGGGACGCCAAAGCTAGTTGAGATATTAACTAGCTTTATTAACCTTGGTGTTCCTCATTTCCTTCACCAAAAATGATGGAGACACCAGTGTTCCTGCCTTCTACCAGAAGTTGTGGGATTTCTATGGGAGAATTTGACATGAGCGACTAAAATCAGTGTTTAAGGACTTGGATGAGTTGGTATTGGGGGCGGTGGAATTGTTATTGGGAGAGGAGTTCATGAATTTGACAAAGCATTGGCAGACCAATGTAGATATAGCTACTCACTTTCTTATTGCGCTCTTAGACTTGGAGGTGCCGAAAGCAATGGTTCTACTCATGGTGCAAAAAATTGTTTGGGACTTTCTGTTAGAGGGTGCCATGGATGTGGTGATTATGGCTGAATTGGGCGTGGGAATACCTTAGCCTCGATACTTGCATCGTGCTCTTCTTCTTGACGTGAGGGTCAAGCAGTATCTCTTCATCTTGGATATCAAAGGCAATGCAGTGAGGAGGCACCATGACCAGGCTTGGTGTGGGCTGATCTTCCTAAAACATCACTTGTTTCTGGAGTTGTCTAGAGGGGTGGATTGGTGTCAAATTTTTAGGGACCTTTTTCTTGCAGAGGGTGTGTTTATGGAGGAATAATTGGTATTATAGGGTTTTTTTTTGTGTTTCAATGCTTAGTTCTTTTGTGATTGTCGATATGTGTCTCTTTGGTTTCTCAAATGAAAATACATGTGTGGGGTTGTCTGGTGAATGGTGGTTCAGTTTTTGGGTATGCCTGAATGCTAGTAATGTTTGGTCGGGGTAGTTTGCTGGATGGTTCTGGGGTTAGTTAGGGAATTTTGATAGTATATGGATTGCAATGTAATATCCTTTTAGAAATCAATAAAATATTTTTACGAATAAAAAAAAAACTCTAATATAATATGCTAATCAACTATCACAAGTTTTATATTCTTATTCCTATTAATAACATATAAAAATAAAATAATGACTATCATATAAATATGAAACAATAATTAATTAAAAAACACTATCTTATACAATAGTGAGAGATTAAATATTTTCTTTAATCAAATTGAATTTATATTCATTTTTTTATGTATTATGAAATAGATAATTTATATTTACTTGTAGGTAAATTTCTATTTCTTTTCTTGTATTCTAATATTTTATTTTCTTTTCTTTTTAAACTTACTTTTTTTAAAAGTTTACTTTGAAACTATTAGATATTTTGTGACTTTTAGATCAAACACAAATATAATAATAAATAATTAAATTGCAAATGATACAAATGATCACACACAAAATATTATTATGTAGGTTTTTTAGATGAATTATATTATTCAATGAAATTTTGTTAGCTTATAAAACCATACTTGTGAACAACTACAAAACTAATCTCATAACCACTATTTACCATAAAGTTTTCAAAATTAACATTAAATTATTAAACCAACAACAACACTATTAATTGCAAAGTAACACTTTGGATCATAAACCTAACACACTTTACCCATCTTTGAATTTTGTACTTTTCCATTTTAAATTCTTTTCATCAACTAGTTTGAATTTTAATATTTATTATTTTACCCAACATTCTTAATTTTAGCTATGTGATTAAAAATCATTTTTTATATTTTACACTTTTCACTTGTTTAACTCACAATTTTTTATTTTTCAACCTATACCTTATTTTCACAATCCATACATACATTATTCAATCTTATTGTTAGGGATCCAAATTTGCACCCTAAAAGCCAAGTTGTGAACAAACTTGGTAGATTTGGATGTAACATGGGACTGCTTTCAAGTTGTGGGTATCCTATTCAAAAGCAGACCTTTAGTGATAAGGTGCTAGCTTCCCCTTTTGATGCCACCTAACTACAAATTTCTGAGGTAAAGGGTAAGAATTGCAGGAAATGAACCTAATATTTAAAATACCTAAGGTGATACACCAAAACAACTTGGACTTGATAACAACCTATCACATTCAAAACAACATCATAAAATTTGATTTACACAACTCACTTTCCAATGTAGTTTACATAAGTAATTTATAAGGAGGTCTATAAATAGTGCTTTTAGAAGGAAAACAAAGGTTTCACAACTAACAACACTACTAAACAACACAACTTATAACCTATTAACATACATTTTCTACTAAATAGATGCATAAACATGAGAGAAGTTTGCAAGGACAGATGAATTTTCACAAGACAAACTGATCAATCATTAATATCATACCATGAAACATGAAGAGAGAAGATAAAATGTTGTATTCTATTGATTCAAAGTGCTTACTATATTACAAGTCCATCTGAGTTACAATATTGCTCCATGAAAAATAGCTCCAAGAAACAAAGCTATCCTGATGCTGGAAAGAAAGAACTAACTAAAAAAAACTCAAGTATGAAGATACTTAAGCAAAACTGAAACCAACAACCACAACCCCAACCTTAACCTTGACCCTATTTGAACTCTTATTGAATTCATAACCTTAATTAAACCCCAACCTCATCCTCAATCATAACCAAAATTGAACATTAATTGAACCCTAAACCTAACCCTAAGTGAACACTAATCCTAATTGAACTCTAACTTTTTAGTTGAAAATATTAATGTGCCTTATATTTTCTCATTCATCATCATTTATCATTCAATTCATAATAGAACTCCAAAAATTTATACTTTTATAATGTTTTAATACACACCTAATATTAAGGGTTTGGAGTTTAAGGGTTAAGGGTTTAATTTTTAGGGTTAAGGGTAGAGGGGAGAGAGATAGAGAGAGTGAGTTGAGAGTGAAAGGGTAGAGGGTAGAAGGTTTAAGGGTTTGGGGTTTTAGGGTTAAGGGTTTAGGGTTATGGGTAGAGGGGAGAGAGATAGAGGGATTCGGTGAGAGATAGAGGGAGGGAGTTGGAGAGAGATAAATAGCAGAGGGTTAAGGGTAGAGGGTAGAAGGTAGAGGG
>VDFB02169448.1:0-19332 GCA_007258455.2 Sequoia sempervirens | reverse complement strand
AGTTTGACAATGACAATGATAGTATTTATAACAATTTAAAAAAAAAATAATAATCATGGATTTCATACAAAAATATTATTTTTCAAGAATTGATTATGTATACAAGATAACCAAAAATTGTAATTAAGTTGCATACTTTTAAAACTCTTTTCACAAAACTATTCTTGTTATCTATCTCCTATTTTTCACCTCATTTTATAACCTATAAAAAAGTTCTATTATTTTTTGCCTAATTTTTTTTTAATATTTTTTATTTTATTTATTTATTTTTAAAACAAATATGAAAATTTAAATCATTTTAAAACAAAAATCAATAAGAATAAATATAAAATATTATTAAAAACTATTATTTATTTATTAATTTTATATTATCTATATTGTTTTTTTTTTTAATTATTTGATTATGATAATTGATTAAAAAAAAAAAACATCACAACAATCTTATTTTTTAAAAATCAAAATTGAAATCAAATTTTAATTCAAATTCTACTTTATTTTATATTTATAATTTCCCCACACATAATGAGAAGAGTCCATTTAAATTATTTTGAACATTAATTAAGGGAAAGGGGTCCATAATGGGTAGGGGTCCAATGGTGGGTATAGAAGTAGGCTTGAGTGGGCCCCATAGTAGGTAGGTTTAATATCCAATAAACTTACACTTAATATCCAATTTCAAAACACTTTGATCCATAAAGTACACAAATTAACAAATCATGTGATGCCACATCAACACACCAATACTACATGACTTAGTGACCCATTATCGGTCTCACCTTCTTTTTGGGTCTTTTTGGATACCTTGACAAAAAGCATGTTGATGTGGCATGAGATTTGATGATATGGCCTTGAAACCAATTTTAATAAGTAGGGTATTTGCCAAATAAAGTGTACAAATTTGGGAGTGATTAGAAATTTTCACATAGGACTTTGAGAAGCGCAAAGTTAGGGTGGCCCACAATAGGCTCCTCTCCCTTATAAAGTTCTAATTTTCAGAAGAGAGTAGTGATACCTATCTTTTTTTATTAAAGACATGTTTTTATTAAAGATATTGTATGGATATCTTTTGTAAGTCATTACTTAAACTATTATGAATAATCCTACATGCTTGAAAAATAATAGTTAGTTAAAAGAGAATTAATATAAATATAAGACATAAACTATGATATAAATTATATTGTTTCTTCAAAAGAAATTACCCTTAAAAAAACTAATGATATTTTATAATATAGTTTTATCAATCAATATAATATTATTCATGTATTTCTATTTTAATATCTATTATTCTATTTCTAAATAATTTGTTGCATGGAAGAACACTCCTATACAAAACAATTTACTTATAAATGTATTTCTATACAAAATCATCTAAGACACTTTGAAGAACACTCTACCAAAATATTATTATCTTCATTGGTCAAACAAATAATAACAATTTTACATGGCATCTCTATATTTAAGAAAACGAATTTATTTTCCGAGTGGACAAAATTAAGATAACCAAAAGAAAATATCTTAAGATATTAGGCTATGAAATTGATGCGGAGAATGAATTTACAGCGCGTTCTGCAACATTTGTTAAAAAGCAACTGCGGTTCGCCCCGCTCACTTTTTCTCTAATTGCAATTGCTAAAATTAATACAATCTTCTAAACGATTAAATGTTGGCTCAAACCCCAACGGATAGACAAGCAATTTATCAGGAAATACAGGGGACACACTTTTTACGAAGCTCTGTGACCCCAAAGACGTTTGCTGGCGCAGATCGTATTTCACTACCGTCTGGAAACGGTTCTCCGTTAACCACATAACACCATGACTGACCACACCACCCGTTGGACGGAAGCAATAACGACAACCAGCCGGAGCATTTACAACTTCGACCTTGATATTGATGGTCTGTTCCCACGCCCACTTGAGCTTTTGATCCAATTCCACACCCGAATTGCCAATTCACTTACCGTTGAAATCTGCTCCTCCATTGTAAGCAGAACAAGCTTCCCGTCGCATTCGCCAAGACAGAGGGGAACAAAATCTTTGGAAACAGAAATGGGATCCGTCCATATTTCCTTAGCAGTGTCAAACCCGATGGCCCACCGCTGGCCCGACCCCCACACGTTGCCCTCCTCAACCAGCCAATACAGCTGCCCCCCAACGGAAACGGGCGGAGAAGCTTTGGCATAGAGATTGGGCAAAGAGGGTATTTCTTTCCATGAAGCCCGCAAGCCATCGTAGACAAAAGCCTTGCCTGGTTGGTGGGATCCCGAAAGGTCCGTCGCCACAATTACTTTACAGGAACCTGTTTGGATATCAAAATACATTCCTACGATCAAGGGGTCCGCTATTTCAGAAGGCAGACGGAATGTTCTCCATTGCCTTGTGATGGGATTGCAGATGTAGAAGACATCAGGGCCCTCGCATGGATTACTATTCTTTTCTCCCAGGGAAAAGCAGATAAATCCGGAGGAGGAGGCCCTGGCAATGAACTGTAATCGCCGAAAAACTGAGGAGAGATGGAGGAAGTCCCACTGAAATAAGTGATGAGAACCATTTTGATCAACGCATTGGATGTGGTCAGTTCCGGGGTGTGAAATTGGGGAAGATATGTGTGTAATGAGCATCAATGTTGGAGGGGCGAGGGAACGATGGAGACGGGCGAAAGCGGGATCAAGAGAAAGCTTGTTGTACTTTTTGGCGAGGCTGCGGAATCGGACCACCGACTCGGTCGGTAGTCTTGCGAAAATCTTATTGAAAATGGGTGGAGGGAGCCCACCCCACAAAGCAGGGTCCATATCAAGAGAAGCGCAATCCTCTTTCTGCATCGCAGCTTGTCCTGCTTGTCTTTACCGTCTCCATTAATTTATGTTCTTCCCAATACGCGTGCGCTTACATTTCACGCTACATCGACCGAGAATT
Source organism: Sequoia sempervirens (assembly GCA_007258455.2). Taxonomy (NCBI): domain Eukaryota; kingdom Viridiplantae; phylum Streptophyta; class Pinopsida; order Cupressales; family Cupressaceae; genus Sequoia; species Sequoia sempervirens. The sequence goes on along the minus strand of VDFB02169448.1, from coordinate 16,417 downwards.
AATTATTTTTTATTGCTGATACGCGGTCTTTGCTTTAATAATGATTTATATACTCCTTGTTAATACACCGCACTAGGTAGGAATAATTATTTTATTCCTTGAATATTATCCGGAAAACTGTCCTCCAAGCCACATAAGTAGCGAGTGGACCAAGTCATGATGGTTCCCTAATCCTCGAGAGATTTTTCTTCCCTAATCTTTTCGCCCTCTTACCTTTTTTTATGGAGGATTTTACATCATTTACAACATCGTTTGTTACTAGATATGGGAGCACGAGTTTTGGGTTGAAATCTTTTTGGTTGAAAGTTAAGGATTGAGGGGTATCCATTCCACCAAAATTGTTCAGGACACAATGAAAGTCAAGGATTGATGGGTATCCATTCCACCAAAGTTGTCTAGGGCATAGTCTCGACCTCATCTCTTATGGTGTCAGAGCCTTGGACTAAGCAAGACTTGATCCTTGATGGATTTATTCAAAATCATTCAATTTCACTAATAGAGCAATGTTCCATTGAGTTGCCCTTTTGTTTTTATTTCATATATCATATTGTAGAAAAATGCCCACATCATACTTTTGTTCTAATTAGGTATGTTATTGTTGTAAATAACTTGATTTTGTTTTATGTGTAATCTACTTGTCAATTTGTAATTAGCCTTCTATCAATTTATTTAAGCTTTTATTTATCCATATTAAAAAATTATTAACTTTTTTTTCAATAATTTGGATGAGATAACAATTGTGATATGCTTTTTTTATGAAATCGTTTATATGAATCCTCTCTCTTAGATGGAATTATGCATATTACCTTATCTTTCAAATTCAAATATTGTTATTGCAAACCCTAAGCTTAGCATTTTGTTTAGCTTTTCTTTGTTCTTATCAAAATTATATTCTTTTTTCTTTCTAAATAATCGATAAGATAATAGTTGTTATTTTATCTCTTAGATGAAATCCTAGATGTAATCCCATCCCTTAGAATCATGCACTCTATCCCATCCTTGAAATTCAAATATTATTCTCGCAAGTCTCAAGATGAACCTTTTGCTAAATTTGGTCATTGTTTATTAACTTGTATGCCAAAATAATTGAATTGACCACTTAGGATGCCATATTTAAAGATAATCCCTTGGACATAAGTTATTTTAGAAATACTATTGACAAGATTCATATAGGATTGCCAATAGTATATATATATCATTGCATCAACATATTCATCTAGACACTACACTAAACATTTTGCATCACATGTCTTTGGCCTTCTAGTCATGTGAAATTGGAAATGATTAATTAGTAGGAGCTAAGGAAGTTTCATACTTCACTTCTCTTACGTCAAATCCTAAAAATGCTTCTAAATGCCACATTGTTAAAAAAGAAGGGGCAATGTGAGGTGAGCATGTTTTAGATATCTATAGGTGCAAAAGATGAGAGCAAGTGAATTTAACACAATCATGACACTAAGGCATAATTGCTAATATGATTATATCCTAGATAACTAGAATCTAAAAAAAAAACCACCTATCTATTAAGAACAATAATTCAATATCAGATATAAGGCACAATGACATTGAGCATGTGATACATCAATCAATTGAAGGGCATTAAATAAACCTACCACATTAAATCAGCTAGTTATACACCTTATCCATTTTTTACAATTATAAGTTACATGTTTTTGTCTCAAATTATTTAAAATAATTTAGGGTCTTATTATATTAAATGATCCAAACTATCCTTTATTAAACATTGAAATTAGTGTAGTTATGTATCATCTCTACATATTGGTGAACCCACAATTCAAACTTAATGTAGTTCTTTGTTAAGAACCTCAATAGAAAAATAGAAATATGTAATATAATTAGTAATTATCTAACCCTTAACCTAGGGCTTCACCATACAATAGCCACTTTGACAAGGGAAAATCTCCAATGCCACTTCAAGGGGCAACAATCCAACTAGAGCATAAAATCTACTTATAATATCTAAGATTCCTTCTACTTGGAAAGTTACTACTAAATAAAAATAACAACTACTATCCCATACATGTTGGATAAATACTTTACATTAACTAACTAGTGCCTAATGACTTACAAAGAACATGCATCCACATATAACATTTACTATTAGAGTAACCTACAAACTATACTATATAGATTGAAATTTGGCTTAGTGAAAGAAATACTAACTTCTATTGTGAGTGATCTCAATAAAATCTATTAACAACATAAAAATCTCATTGATCACATTGCATTAAGAAGAAAATTGCTTCATAAATTGTTGCACTTGCTACATGATATTCTGCTTTTGTTGTGGAACTAGCAACTATGACTTGCTTCTTACTTTCCCACAAAATAGGTCCTGAACCTAAGAAGAAAATAAATCCAAGTGTGGATTTCCTCTCATCAATAGAACCTACATAATCTACATTTGTGTATCCTATCAAGAGGAATTGATCATTCTTTTTATACTCCAAACCATGATTCATTATACCATGGATATACCTTAGTACCCATTTTGTTGCTTTCCAATGAGACATTTTTGGTTCTTGCATGAATCTTGATAGATAATTAACAAAAAAACTAATATTTGGTTTAGTCTAAGTCAAGTAAATCAAACCTCCAATCATTTGTCAATAGAGAGTTGCATTTACATGAGGAGATGGATCAGAAATAGATATTTGCAATCTTGATTCCATAGGTGTAGACATGGGTTTGGAATTCATCATTTTGAACCTCTCGAGTATTTTCTTGGAATATTTTCTTTGCATGCAAAGATATGGTGATTAGTTTTCCATACTTCTTGGAACATAGAAAAATGGGTTCATTAAAATGAGGGTTCACCAATAATTTACTAAAAATGGAATGGGAAAAATGGGGTGTAATGAACATATCTTTCTCCTATTTCATTAGGAAATGAGATCCCCAATGATAGAATTGACTTTCAACCCTAGGTGAGTCAACCCCATTGGAGATCTTGCAAATTTCCTTATGATAGAGGATGAGATCAAATCTTCCTGAACAACATTTTTGGGAGATAAAAATAAAATGGTAAATGAACTCAAATCTTCAATGTAAGACTTGAATCATGTAGATGAAGCATAATACTAACAGAAACAACAAAATTTTGAAATATTTGAAGAAGATAAGACACTAAAAACCTATCACCAAAAGTGTTGCAAAGCATCTTGAAATGGTGAATGGGTCCTTGTACATAACTTTTCCTCAATTTTTGGGAGCCTTTGGAGATGGATATGAGATACCTTTTCCCATAGGTTTCACTACAAAAATTTCATAAATGAATTTGAGATATGAGTTCCCATGGCCTTAACAACTTTTTATGACAACTTTGAAACTTTGACAACTTTTGCAATTTTGCACTTTTGATATCTTCAATTTCAATCCTTTCTTCAACCTAAGATCTACACATACACAAGAGAGGGATTTCTTTTTTTTTTTGTGAATAGGGGTTTGCCTTGGTCAAATCCCATTTTTGGTAATTAAACCTTGAAATGAAATGAAACATGAATGGAAGGAATGATGAATGAACAATGCTATGTTGCAACTCACCAAACCCTTGAATGGAGATCCTTGAAGGATTGAAATCTAACACATCTCTCCAAGGTCTTGATCTTGCATGAATGGCTTGATTGGATGTTGATCTTGATGCTTGAAACTTGACTTGAATGCTTGAAACCTACATCACAATGTTAGCTCCAAAAACATGCATGAATGATGATAACTTTGACATAATGCTTGAGATCTTGAATGTTGCAACAAATGACTGATAAATCTGCTCTTGAACACCTTTGACAATAATATTTTCTCTTGTGAATGCTTGCATATATGATCTCTAGATATTGAATTGATAAAAAGACATTGTATTTATAGATATTTTTCTAATTTCCTGAAAATTAAACATCAAAGGCTGATAGTTGGGTGATCCCACAATACTGGTTTACAATTTTTGGCCAAACTAGACATTGAATTGAATTTTTTTAACTAAATCTTCACTTTCAGGCACCTATAGCGGCTAAATCGTGAGAAATTTGAAGATGATGCAAGTTAGTGATTTGTGACATTTTGTCTATAGATTCTAAATATTTTTTTTAAATTTTTTTGGAATTAGATTGCACTTCTTTTTCCATCTCCTTTGAAAACCAATTTTTAACAATAAACACCATTTTAAAAGAGTGACGCTACTGGGTAACACATAACTTTTTTTCTATGAAGGATAAAATTCTATTTTTTTCGAATTTAGATTTGTAACTATGATATCTAGTGCATGGAATTGGTTTCATAGCATTTCATTGAATATATTAATTAAGTTTCAAAGTCAAACCAATTATAATTTAGACATGATTCATTGGCTAAAACATAACTTTTTTTATGTATCAAATTCTTTTGTTGATCAAGGACATCAATATCTAGTGCATTGATATTTTCAAAAAAAAATTGATAATCATATTTTCCACATGTCCAACAAAGAGCTTGATTTTCTCAATTTTAAAACCTATGTTTAATCAAACTAAAAAATAATACATAATAAAACCAAAACATATTAAAATTATATTCGATGGATAGCTCATTGTAAGGACTACCATCATCTAGTTGGGTCTATGAAGTCTCCTCCATTTTCATCCTCAACCCGAGCTTTGAAAGGAATTTTTTTGCAGAGATTTGGTAGAAGAGGGGGAGAAGGGGGAAAAAGAGGGGTTCGAGTGAACCCCTTCGAGCAAACCCCCCTTGACCCTTTCGATCAAAGGGGGTTTGCTTGAACCCCCTATTTTTTTAATTTTCCCTTTGTTTTTTTAAAAAAATATGTCATAATGTGGTTCGAGCGAACCTGACATGGAAAAGGTGGTTTGCTCGAACTAGGTGTTTGAGCGAACCATTTTTTTGGGTTCATGCAAACCCCCTAGTTCATGTGAACCCTTTAAAACTTGAATTTTTTATTGTGTGAATGTTTTTTCAATTTTCCTTCCTCTTGAAAAAATTGTAAACCAGTATTATGGGTTTACCGAATTGCAATTTGAATTTGAATAATAAAAGTGTTTCCAAAAACATATTAAAAATTAGGCTCCTAAACTGAATAAGGACCTATTCACCATTGGGAAAATGGGTCATAGACCCCAAACCTAGGGCACACCAATTTCAAGGCAATTTAATTAATGTTTTCAATTGTTTAATACAAGTTTCCCTTTTAGAAAACATGATTAATTAGGATTTTAAATGCATAGTTGGGATAATTAGAGGCTTAATCAAGTCCAATTAATTAAGGGACCCAAACATAGTGTGAAAATGTTAAGGAGTACATATTTCAACACTGCACTTCCTAAACTAGAAAATAGTGCAATATCTTGAGATCTGTCATATGAAACGCCTTCTTGAGACCAGTCTTGGTTGTCTTAACCATTTCTTCTAAGCTGCCTATGATAGCTTGGTCATCAACATATACATTAATTATCACAATGTTCCCTCTTGATTCTTGAGATAGAGATCTGGATCATATGGATGCCTATTGAAACCATGTTGTAGAAAATGGTCATTAATTTTAATATACCAAACTTTGGGAGCCTGTTTGAGACCATATAGGAACTTAAAAAACTTTTCATATTTACCTTTTCTTCTTTACTAGATATAATGTATCCCTCTATTTGGGTCATATAGACCTTCTCCTTAAGGTCTACATCAAGAGAAATAATTTTTTTACATCTATTTGATACAATTTCCATCTAAATTGTGCAACTAAAGCAAAAATCATTCTAATGGTTTTAACTTTTGTTGTGGGAGAAAATGTTTCCTCATAGTCAATTCCTTCTTTTTGGGCATAACCCTTAGCTACAAGTCTAGCCTTATATTTATGTATAATGCCATCTACCTTATACTTAGTCTCAAATATCCATTTACATCCAATGGCTTTCTTACTAGGTGGTAGATCAACAAGCTCCCAAGTCTTTTTCTTCATCAGGGATTGATACTCTACATCCATAGCCTCCTTCCAAATATTTGACTCTAGTGATTCCTGAACATTAGATGGTCAACAATTGAACTCATTAGTGCTAGATTTACCTCATTATGAGCCATGCTATGAGTCCTTGATCCTGATGTTGAAGTTTTTGGGATCACTCCATCTATCTTTACATCGTGAATGATCAAGTATACCACTTAAGAAAAGGTCTTGTGATATTTTTAAGTGTTGAGTTAGTTTTATTATCAACATCCCCATTATTTTTCCCATCCATGTTGAATATAGGAGCACTATTTGGATCATATGATGATGTGGAAGGAGAACTTAACTCACTTTTATCATCAAAGATGACATCTCTTCTAATGTATATATTCTTTGTGTTAGGATCCATAAGATGATATGCCTTAGACTCACTATTATAACCAAGAAGAATACATCTCATGGATTTCTCATCAAGCTTCTTTCTTTGTGGCTTGGTAATGTGCATGTATGTTGTGCAACCAAATACACAAAGACGTGAGATAGATGGATTTACCCTTGTCCATGCTTCTTCTAGTGTGATGCCATCAAGCGCTTTGGTTGGTGTGTAATTTAGAAGATAAAACACTATATGCACAACTTCAACCCAATATGAATGTCCCAAATGAGAATCTTTCAACATTCTACGTACCATTTCTATGATTAAATGTGACTACGTTGTTTAAAAACTCCATTTTTTGAGGTGTACAAGCTATAGTCATGTGACAAATAATTTCATTTTCCTTAAAGTAGGTGGAGAATTCAATGTTGGTGCATTCCCCCTCGATTTGAGTAGAGGACACAAATATGATGATTTGTATCTTTCTCTACAAGAGTGCAAAATTATTTGAATTAGGAAAATGCTTCATCTTTAATTTGCTTGGTAATATACCTATATTTTCTTATGTGATCAACAACAACAAAATTAAAGTACCTAAATCCATTGTGACTAGGTGTCATGTGGGCTCGCATAGATTAGTATGCAATAGCTACACAGGGTGGCTTACATGATGCTTACTAGGATAGAAAGGTGCTCTATTTTTTTAACCACCAATACAATTAGAACAAATAGCACTCAACTTCTCAAGTGAGGGAATCCCTTTCACCATGCCTTTCTTACTAAGTGTAAGCAAATAACTAGTACTGAAATGACCAAATTGATAATACCATAAAATAGGAAGATCACTATCCTTAGTCACTAAGGCTTGATTATTAACTTAATTTTATCTATTAGATGCACACAAGACAATTGAGAGGGGGTGAACATGTTTACATTAAAAAATTCAATCCCTCATTAATTTCCAAACCATTATCAAACTTTAAACCCTCATTAAGAATTGGTACAATGTAAACATGTGAAACAACAATGCAAACACAACCATACACAAGAGAACACCATATTTACGTGGAAAACCCAAGAAGGAAAAAAATGTGATGAGGATTAGCTCACATATATACGAATAGAAACATCAAATATAATTAGGTTCACTACCAAGGGTTCACTGCCTAGAAAAGAAGAAAGGCTCATTTCCAAGGGCTCACTACCCAAAAGAAAGAAGAATATAATAAATTGTTACAGAGAGATTCATTATCTTAGAGAAATAGGAAGATCCACCACTGCAACTCTATGCCATACACAACCTTTGGCTCACTTCCTCCAGTAACTTCAAGCACACTAAAATTTAGACACCTTCTTCTCACTACATTTAAAAGTCATAAGCATTAAGCTCACACTCAGATCACCACACTTGATCACATTCACATCTTTCACACACCTAGATACTCATCTCCAACAATTCACCTTGCATTTATATCATCCATGACATAAACAATCTTAATTAGGTCAACCTTAATGAAACACATGCACCTCAAACATGAAACACCAAAATAGGTTGGCACCAAACACCTCCACAGTGGAAATAATTGAAGGAAAACCACATCAAGGGTTAACTAGGACACAAATCTACACTGAAAAGTATCACCACACTTCCACAAATAGCTAACAACTTTCACAATTAGCGCTAGCACCTAAGTTGGCCAAACCTGCACTAACACTAACAAGCGACCACATCCACACTTCTCCAAGTCCTTAAACAACATGTGGAACACAAAGAAACACTTCATAGCATCCATGCGACACCCTAGAGTATTCTAGCATCATCAAAATATTTTGCAACACTACCACAACTAGCTGAGAAAAAGAATACTTTCATCTTATGAATCATGATGCACTACCACTGAACTCCAACATAAGAACTAGACTTGTGGATCAACTCAACACTAGGAAATCCAAGGAAATATGAATATAGATAATATAAGCATATTCCCAAATCTGCAAGACAAGAAACAACAATGTGGAGAACCATGAAGAAATATCATTATGAGATTTCCTAACTAGCTTACACATGAATCTAATGATTGGAGGAAAGCAAAACCATAAATATGAGGAATAAACTATATTCCTCTCAAGAATGCAAAGCTATATTCAACTTGAGAATTGAGATTACAAAGGAAATGCTTTGGTTATATAGGCCAAGGGGAGAGATAGATGCAACTAGATTATGACAAGTGTTGTCATCCAATGAGGTGTGACAACTCATGTCATTAAAGGCTCAACCACCTTATCCCTATGTAAAGTTAAGCTAGTGTGAAGATGACTTTAGTGGAGAAATAGCTAAGAATGAACTAGCTAGATGAAGTACCCCTTTCACACTAACACCCCCCCTTAAGTGCAACTTAGGGAGAAGTATACAATGCAAAGATGAAAATATGGGTCCCAACTACTAGGCCTGATGAGGTACCCATGTACATAATAACCTCTCAATGATAAAGAAGGAGAAAACCTAGTAGGAAAAAAATATTGCCCTTGAGAGGGTGAATGAAGAAGGTCTAAGTGACCCCCCCATAAGAGATTTCCCGCACCCCTAAAGAGAGACCGAAGATGAACATACTTTCTCTTGATGAAGGGTTTGGTGAATATATTTGCAACTTGATTTGTTGTAGGATAGTATCACAAATCAATGACCTGCTCTTGAATCAACTCCCAAAGAAAATGCATATGGATCTCAATGTGTTTGGTGCGTTGATGATGGACCAGGTTCTTTGAGATCTAGATGGTGCTCTGGTTGTCACAGTAGATGAATGATGGCTTCTAAAAGATGATGCCAAGTTTAGTGAGGATATTTTGAAGCCAAATAAGCTCAGTGACAACATTGATAGCTCCCCGATACTCAACCTTAGTTGAAGAAAGAGCAATGGCATGTTGATTCTTGCTCTACCAACAAATAGGGTTGGAACCATAGTGAGAACTATAGCCAGATGTGGACTTGTGATCATCAATATCACTAGCCCAATCAAAATATGTGTATCCAAGTAAGTTTGAACTTGTGCCTATTGCATAGTGAATCCCATACTAATGAGTGCCCTGGATGTAGTGCAAGATGTGTTTGGTAGCTTTCCAATGAAGCTCATGTGCTTTATGTGACAAAAGATCAAGAACATACTTGGGTTGTGCAAACTTGAGATCCTAGAAGAGGTTTGTGTGATCTCAATCCTAAGAAAGTAGTGCAAAAGACCCAATTTAGTCTTGGAAAATCTATCATGCAAAGCATTCTTCATAGTTGTGATGATGGATGAAGTGCTCCCAGTGACAATCAAGTCATCAACATAGAGAGCCAAGAAGAGAAGAGCACCCTCCCCGTGTGGTATGTGTAGGATCATCATGGAAAAAATAGGCCCTTATGGCAAAAAATTTAGAAAAATCGAGAGTTAGACAACTTGATGTAAAAATTTGAATATGTTATCTATATTATTTCAAAAATATGTAAGAATAGAATCTATAGAAAATTGAATGAAATTTCTAAACTACTAGGGTTTATTTAAAAAATAAAAATCTATTTGGTGAAAATTTGAAATTTCAATGCAAAGATAATTTAAATTTCAGGAAAAAAATAAGAAGTAAAGTCTCCATTCCGACCTACCTAAACCACAATAAAATGATAATATTTTTTATAATATTTTAGACATAAGTAGAGGACTCATGTCTAGATGTGATGCATATTTTTTGTAATTTTTTTAAAGTAAATAATTAATTATGAATTTTTATTACAACTTTTAAAAAATATAAAAAATCGTGATGTCCATCACCTTAACTTGGTCAAACTTCATGAAATTCACTTTATTTTTAATACTATAGTATGCTAAGCATAGAATGTGATGCATGTTTTGATTCCAAGAATGTGATACTGTTTGAAAGCTATAGATTTTTCAATCAGCCTTATCAATTAGGACTTTAGTCATAATTCAAATAGAAAATGAATAATAATTATTTATTAAATTCAAAATAAAAGAATAATTTATATTGGTGGAAAGATAAGAATCTCCTTTAAAATCCCTTTTATTTCATCAATTTTGATAAAAAAGTTGTCAGCCACATACCCTACAAATACCCATGATATCGCCACTTTTTGGTCCATCATGATCCCCGCATACCCCACCGCAAGATGTAGACATTTGGATTTGAGTGGCATCTAGACAATCCAATGGAGAGAAGAAAAGAGTCCATTTTAGCATACCAAGCTCGTGGAGCTTGTTTGAGGCCATATAGATGCTTAGTTTGCAAACCATCGAAGAATCTTGAATGAATCCTTGTGGCTACTCCATATAAAGTTCTTCATGTAGATATTCATGAAGAAATGCACTCTTCACATCCATTTGATGTACAACCCAACCATGAGTTGCAAAAATAGAAAGTAGCAAGTGAATGGAGTTCATTTTGGCAACATGGGCAAAGGTCTTAGTGTTGTCAATACTTGGAGCTTGAGAGAAACCTTTGTCCACAAGTCATGCTTTATACTTGTCAACTACGTCATCCGCTACAAATTTGGTTCGATAAGTCCACTTACATTGAACCAATTTTGTTCCCTTATGAAGTGGAACAAGATCTCATGTTTCATTCCACATTAAAGAGTTGTACTCTTCCTCCATTGTGAAATCCCACTCAACAATACCAGAAGCTTCATGAAATAATTGCAGATCTAAAGCTATGGTGATGTAGGAATGTGGAATGTCATGATGTTGTGACTGAGTCCTAGTATTTGAAGGATCCCCAACTAGAGTGCCTACAAACTCAAGTGTTTGTTGAGCCCAACAAGGCATGGTAGGTTATGGAGGAGAAGATTCTAAACTCTCTAAAGAGGAATATGAAATATCATGATCAACTTGACAACTAGAGGAAGCTTGAGGAAAATCCTCAATGTTAGAATCCTCAAAATCCACTGTGGAGGAAGGAAGAGTAGAGGATGAGCTAGAAGAGTTTTCCTCAAAATGCATACTATGCTCAATGAAGAGCTCTTGTGTTGTAGGATCCATTAGTTGATATCCTTTGACACCATCAAGTACCTAACCAACAAAGATACAAGGCCGACTTTGAGGTTCCAAGGCCTTGCATTTATCTGAAGGAATATGTGCCCATGCTGGGGAGCCAAAAACTCTAAAGTTCCCCACAATAGGTTTCCTACCACACCAAGCTTCGAAGGGAGTGATTCCCTTTAAATCCTTATGTGGAACTTTGTTCTAGATGTGAGCAGCACAGTTGATAGATTTTTCCGAATATGCAGGTGCAAGGGAGCAAGCGTAGATCATGTAGCTAGCCATCTCTTTTAGGGACCTATTTTTCTTCTCAATGACACCATTTTTTTGTCATGTGTAAGCAATAGTATGTTGAGGATCAATCCCTTCAAGAGTACATAATTTCTTAAATCAATGGTTCACATATTCTTTTCCATTATTAGTGCAGAGAATTTTGACACGCTCTCTAGATTGCTTCTCAACACAAGCCTTAAACTCTTGAAATTTATCAAATACTTCTCCTTTGTGTCAAAGAAAGTAGACCCATTGAAAGAAGCTTACCTTTCTCTTACATAAAAAATTCATAAAATGAAGCAAAAGGTGTAGTGAATGTAGATCCCATTGTCAACTTATGAGTGTGAAAGCTAGAATGTTCAAAAGCTACAAATTCAGGTCCAAGTTTTTTTAGAGTGTTATATAGACAAGTTAAATTTATTTCTTCTCTAAACCACATGATTTACATTGTGCTCTAAGGTCATTGACCTTTGTTACATAATCCTAGATGTTATCAAAAGACTTTGGATCAAGACTCATTAATTCATTGTCAATTTGATAATCACGAACTTCATCATAGAGTTTTTAGTTTGTCCCATGCATCATGTGAATCTTTACATTCTTCAATTTGAAATATGATATCAAGAGAAACTAAACTCCTTAGACAACCAAGAGCTTTTGTATGTTCAAACATCTAGATTAGTTTTTCCTTATCATTTGTGGGTCCAGTTACCTTTTTCTCACCATTAGGTGTATACCCTAGTTGCATTAAAGCATTCCATGTATTTTGATGCCATGTGTTATAGTTGTAGGGCATGAGCAATGGAAACTTAAATGTACCCATAGTGAAGAAGAAATAGAGCACAAGTATGAGAGCTATTCAAGCACAAAGACAACAAGAGACCCCACCTTCTTTACTCAATCAAAGAACTCCCACAGAAAAAAATGATTTGGCACTTTATATGTAGTGCAATTACAAATTTCTAGATTTCAATACTTTTACAAATCCTCAAGAAATGAGCATGTGCTGAAAGTATACATTTAATACAATTTCATATGAAGTAAACAAAACCAATACACATACATGAAAAATAATGTGCTTTCAAAAAAAAAAATCAACTTGATCCGAGGTCGTATGCAAAAGTTGTGCAACTTTGAAGTTTGCAAAATGAGAATGGTGAGGAGTCCTCCCTAAGAATCAACAATATCTAAAAAAATTGTGGACCAAAATCTAAAACCACCTTCACAAATGCATAGAGCATGCAAAATTAGCCCAAATTAAAAAAAAATGCACTAAATTTGGAGGTTGGGAGCCCTAGTTATGAGCCTCCAAAGTTGACCTTTAAAAATTAGTGCATCAATGGAGACAGGGTGAAAATTTTCTTCAAAAAAATTCCACCAAATTTAGTGGAACTGCTGCTAAAGTTAACTATCCACCAAATATAGATGTTCGCCAACTACTTTAGAACTTCGTCAAATGTAGCACTCTACTAGATAAATTTAGTACTCCGCCAGTTTAACTACCCACTAAAATCGCCTCCAAATTTGATGACTGGTAGATATTTATATTTTTTAATTAAAAAAATATTAAAATAATATTAAAAGTGTTGACATGATATTTTGTTAAAAATGTGAGTGGACTCTAAAAGATAATATTTTTTAATATAAAAACATTAAAAAAATATTAAAATTGTTGGTAAAATAATGGAGCGGATATTTTTTTAAAGAGGTTTGATTTTTTTAACATTTTAAAAAATATCAAAAAAGTATTAAAAAAATCATTTAAGGCCCTGAAGGGCCAAGAGTTTTTGCGTAATCGCATAGTAAATGAAAATTAAACCGTAAAACGGATGGAGGTGATATTTTCTTTTGGTGGATGAACTTTATGCATTGAAAATGTGATTTACAAAAATATATTAGTTTTTGTTGTTTTCTTTAAAATACGATTTTTTAAAGTGCCCTCGGCTGGGCAGCGAGGCAGCAAAACTGGCGGTTGTGGCAATCGCGCAGTACCTTCAAGCAATTTTGTAGTGCGGTACCGCGCAAAATGATAGTTCGAAGAAAACAAAAAAGAACCATTTTTTATTTAAATTAATATATATATATATATTTTAAATTTTTGATTGAAAATTTTAAATGAAATTTTTATTTTCAATGTTTCTTTATTTTTTAAATTTGATTTTGATTTTTTAAAAAGAAAATAATATATATTTTATTTAAATATATTATTGCAATTTTTTTTGTTTTTAATGTGTAATTTTTTATTTAAAAAAAGAAAGAAGAGAAATACATATAGTTTTTTCAATGCTTTTTAAAAAAATAAAAAAACAGATATCTAAAGAGATTTTTTTGCAATTTTCTAAAAATCATATATATATATATTTGTAATTTTTTTTAAATAAAAATAAAAAAAAATATTTTATTTTAAAACAAAAAATATATTTTAGAAAAATGGCGCGTGAAGGAGTAGGCACAGATCGGAGGCGGGCGAATGCAGAGCAGGGTTTTGTGGAAGGAAAGGATGGATGGATTCCTAGGCAGGGGGCAACAAATACGATGGTTAAAGGCTAGGGTTGCTAGGCTAGAGATGTTGAATTGGAATTCTCCCCATAAGACATTAGGGAGTGGGAAAAAGAAGAAAAATGGAATAAGTTTGATCAAGGTTTTGTTGTAGGTGAAAATGGTTGTGCACCTGGATGAAGGGGTGAAAATGGTCGTGCACTTGGAGGAAGAGGATGGCAAGGGTGCCAAAGTTTTTCCTCATAAAATTGGCTGAGACGGAATGGGTTTGGCAATCAAAGGAGGAATTGGTGAGGTAGGCCTAGTGGCGACTGTAATCCTAATTGGGGTCACAATGTTGGAGATGAGAGGCAACAATGGGGGAATAATGATTTCGACCCTCGGCTTGATAACCTTTCCTAGAATTAGAACCCAACTCATGGAAAAGCAGCTAAAAATAAGATTGAATTGGGGAATGGCCAAAGGAAAGCAGTAATGATAGACACAAAGAAATTGTGCAAGGAGCGAGATAGGCTCGATCGGCTACGGTTAATTGTTAAATGGCTACCTGGTAGGATCTCAAATTGGATTTCCTGGTAAGATGGTGGCAAGGAAAGTGGGGAGTGGAGTTACAATTCAAAAGGTTGGCTAATGGGTATTTTGTGGTTATTTTCCCTTCAAAAGATATCAGGCTACAAATTGAATCAGGTGTTTGGCTTCTGGATGGTTATGACTTCTATATCAAAAGATGGATTGTTGGCTTCAACCCATTCATGCACAAAATGGAGGTGGTTCAGGAATGGTGACGACTCCTGGATCTACCATTAGAATTTTGGAGCCCTAAAATCTTGGAGGATATTGGAATTCACCTGGCGTCTTACTTGTGCGCAGAAGAAAGGAGAAGCCTAGACAACATTTACTCATCAGTAAGGTTGTGCGTGGAAAGGAAACCTGGGAAGGGGTAGTGGAATGAAATTGAGTTGGTGATGGAGTGGGGAACTTAGAGGCAAAAGATGCATTTGGATCATATTCCCAGTTTGAATCTCTTCAAGTCTTTAGGGCGAAGGAAAAATCAGAGTTGCTCTCCAGAAGGCAGGGAAAGATCGAAGGGGTCATAGTGCTCAGTTCCTTCCCCTCACCCACCACAAGAGGAGGATGTTGGAAATAGAAATGTGGGAGGTAGGAAGGTTTTTTCTTCTACTCCAATAATGGAACCAAAAGAGGAATTGAAAGAGAAAGTGGCAGAGGCCATCGACTTTCTAGGAAATAATTGTAGACAGGAGGATCTTGACTCACTGATTGAGGTCGGGAAATAATTGGTTGAGCAAGTTGAGGTGGCAAAGAGTGGCTCCTTAAAGCTGAATAATGGGGATGATTTTGAAGATTTGATGAACTTCCCAATATTGGAGGACGACGATCTCCATCTTGATGATAGACCTAATTTGGCCTCCGGAATAAAGAAGAGGAAGCTTATGTCATCGAACTAGGTGGGATCTGGGAAACTTGGCATTGGAAAGAAGGATATGCAAAAGAATTCTCTGGACTATGGGTAAAATAAAAGAAGAGGCAGGATCTCGAACCAAGAGAAACTAAAATGGGATGAGGAAGCAAGCGACCAGAAGAAGATAATGGAAATGTTGAAAGTAGGGAAGAGTGATCTGCTCTTCCTAAACATCCATAAGGATCCTAACTTGGAATGTTAGGGGCTTGAACGCCCCTAAAAAATGATGCCTAATTAGGGGTCAACTAGATAGTTTTCAGATAGATGTAGGGTTGCTTCAAGAAACAAAATTAGATGAGGAAGAGCAAAGAAGGCTAGAAAGTAGTTTAAATTTTTGGCATTGTATTGGTGTGAACGCGGATGGTGCCTTTGGTGGTTTGTTGATAGTTTGGAAGTCATAATCGGTAATAGTGGAAGAGATCAATAGTAGCAAATATTATATTGTTTGTTAGGTTAGAAGTCTCATTTCAAATTTAAGATTCTCTCTCATTAATGTTTATGGGCCTAACTCATGCATTTAGAAAAGATTGGTATGGACAGAAGTAGACCTTGTTATGAACGAGTTTGTGCAAGACTTTTGTGTGTTGGGGGGAGATTTTAATGCCATACTTAGATCAGAAGGCAAGAAAGGGGGCATGGGTAGAATGCTTTAGTCCCAAATTGATTTCCAAAATTTTGTTGATCACAATATGCTGTTGGAAGTTCAAATGGGAAAAAGGTAGTTACACATGGACAAACAGGAGGAAATGTTTCAGTAGTATATTAGAAAAGCTTGATAGATTCTTCTTCAAATGAAATTTAAGCCAATTCTC
>VDFB02169447.1:0-17771 GCA_007258455.2 Sequoia sempervirens | reverse complement strand
TTTGGTTGTTCCTGACTGAGCCAAGTAAACTTAAATGATAGAAGCCAATGCTAATGTTGACGATTATGGCCGACATATAGATTCAACTGGGTTTGAAATAGGTTTTCCTGTAATTGAAAAGTTGATCAACCAAACTCAACCCAAGTTCCAAAATCTTCCTACTTCCTCTTCTGGTTTATTCTTTGAACGACCCAGACAACAAAGTAGAAGACTTGCTAGCATTGACCTCCAGGCTTTACCGGATGAAACCATGTTTACTCAACCAGAAGCCTCTACTAGCAGACGTTTCCACTTACCGCAAAGATTCCTTCTTTCTTTCATCATGCATCCTAGTACAAAATTTTCCTAGTACATCCAACAAACCATTTATTGATTATAATCCTGAAGAATCCCTTGGCTCAAGCCATTTTCCCTTATATAGGCAACCATCTGTTAATACATATCCTTCTCGAGCCTCAGTAGCCACTCTTTCTGATCTCAGCAGTAATCCAGAACTCATGGATAGACTAGCTCAACAAGTCAGCCAAAAATTGGCCCTGACTCCTAAAAATGAGCAACAGTCAGATCAGAAAGGAAAAGGTATAAAACTCACCAAGATGGGAGAAAAAGGATGCATGATGAAAGAAAGAATGCCCAAATCTAAGCTCCCTAGGGTTGGATCTGAAAAGAAGCACAAGTACAAGATGGAACTAAATAATCAGGAACAAGAGATTGTAAGTTATGAATCAGGCAGATGGCCTCCTTCTGAAAACTTTACAGTGATAAATCCTGATAAAAAGTCATGGGGAAAATATGAAGCAAGACTTCATACTGAGTTGGGAAAGAAGCAAAAGAATTCTGAAGCCCAACGTAATTGGATGTCCCAATGGATGATTTCTACCCAGGACAACATTGATGACCTGGCTGTAGATGTTAGATTTTCTGCTGACCAAGCTTTAGATACTGTAAATAAAATTGACATAGTTTCTGAAGATCAGCAAAAGCATTTTTCTGTGCTTAAGAATGTTGAACACTACTGTGGAACTCTGTCTAATGATATCACCAGTATAGATTATAATGTTACTCAAGTTCATGGAAGTGTGAAAAAGATTATTTCCACACAAGAACATCAAGATAATTATCTGACCCACATTTACACAGATCAGCAAAATAATGAATCTTCAAGAAAGATTGCTGATTTAGACAATAAAGCTCTCTTAGAATCTGTTGCTAAGAAGCTAGAAAGAGTCAGATTATATGCAAAAAATATTAGAGTAACACAAGCTGGAAAAGATAGTTCTAGTGAAAAAGACAGAGATAGAAAAGGAAAAGCAGTAGAAACCAAACATAAAAAGGTTTTAATCCAAAGAAGAAAACCTCTTCATTCTGATGAAGATAAAGTATCTACTTCTAGCAGAAGAACCTCTCATAGAGCCTCTCTTCATGTAGTAATGCCCAAGACCAAATAACACACTTTGGTAACAAAAGAAGAACCTCTCAGAGATTGGTTAGAAGAGCTAGGGGTAGAACAAGAACAAGAAAGTCCAGTTTTCATGGATGAACCTAGATTTGCTAATAAAGAATCTGATGCTGAGACTTCAGATATTGATACTCTTATTCTTTCTAATAGTTTAACTGATTATGATTCTTCTGTACAGTCTTCTTATGAAGATATTGATTTAAATATTTTTGAGTACAAAGCAATTGAAGGAAAGGAACCTTGGGAGTCATTTAAGAAATTGACTCTAGATATAGAAAGGGAAGAACCAGACATAGAAAATCTGAGGCCTGAGCAGATGCGCCCATATGCATCTAGTGGTTATATCCTCAACATAGACAAATTGGTCAACCCTTATGAAGCTATCTGTACTTGGACAGATACATTAGAAAATATCTTTAAAAGAAATGGTGCATGGACAGAACCAGCTAAGGTTCTTTATGCAGTCAGATTAATGTCTGGCAAACTCAAAAATTGGTGGAATAATCTACCAGATCAAGGTCCAATGCCAAAGCATATACCCACACAACCTACAGATCAAGGTTCTTCAAGATCCCTAGCAAAAACAAATGCTATCCCTTCTCACTATTGGAAAGAAAAGCCAGATCTTCCTCACAGCTATGCTATCAATGGTGAAAGGATCCAGATGGGAAGGTATGCACAAGATGTTCACATAGAAATAATGGGTAAAATATTCATTACTGGTTTTATTGAATATAATGGATTAGAAGATGATGTCCTGTTAGGATTTCTGTTTCTTACAAAATATGAGCCTCTCCAATTTTGGAAACTTAAAATCTCCTTAAGACACGAGGATGGCCAGATAGAAATTCCCACCCTAAAAATAGTCAATCATAAGTTTGATGGGAAAAAGAAGCAGAAAGAATCAGTAAAAGAAGCTATAGAAAAAACTCCTGACATCTTTCAAGATATCAGACAAAGGTTTGAAAGAAATTGTTGTAGTTTGAATCCATTACAGTTTTGGTCTCAAGAACAGGAAGAATGTGATATACAAATCCGACCAGAATGTACATCTGTCATACCTCATGAACCAGCCTACTTAATGAGTCCCAAAGAAGTCCAAGAAATGGATGAACAACTACAAGAACTGCTTAAGGGTCACTTCATAAGCCCCAGCAAAAGTCCATTTGCTTGCCCGGCATTCTTAGTAAACAAAAGAGTAGAACAGATTAGAGGAAAGAAAAGATTATGCATCAATTATAAACCTCTGAATGACATTATCCTCCCTTTCAATTATCCCATTCCTTTTAGTTCTGATTTAATCAGAAGAGCTGCTAACAAAAAGGTGTTCTCAAAGTTTGACTGCAAATCTGGTTTTTGGCAGATCAAAGTAAAAGAATCTGATAGATATAAAACAACATTTTCAATTCCTCAAGGACTTTTTGAATGGAATGTCATGCCTTTTGGTTTATGCACTGCACCTGCTTATTTCCAAAGACGCATGGACCAAGCATTAAGGCCTCTTAAAGAATTTTGCGCTGTCTACATAGATGATATCTTAATATTTTCAGATTCGATTGCAGAACATTTGTAGCATCTTGAAGAGTTATATGCAGCTATCAAACAGCATGGGATATGTCTTACTGCAAAGAAGTTGGTAATTGGCCATAATGAAATAGATTTTCTTGGTTTACATCTAAATAATGGCCAGGTTCAACTCCAGCCACATATACTACAACATATACAAGAATTTCCTGATGTTCTTAATGATAAGAAACAAATTCAGAGATTTTTGGGTTGTCTTAATTATGTTTCTCCTTTTTATAAAGGATTGGCTGAAGACAGGAAAGCTATACAGCTCCATCTCAAAGAAGGAAAAGAAGGATGGTCATTACAGGCCACAGAAGCGGTCCAAAGAATTAAGGCTAAATGTCAGCATTTGCCATCTCTCCAAAACCTGGTACCAGACCTACCTCTATTTCTCTATACTGATGCTTCTGACAATACTTGGTCTGCTGTATTAATACAGGAGGAAGAAACAGGCAAAAAGAATATCTGTGGTTATCGCTCTGGAACTTTCTCATATGCTGAAGGCATATATCATATATATGAAAAAGAGATTCTTGCCGTAAAGAAAGGATTGGAGAAGTTTAAGATTTTTCTTAAACGAGTACACTTCATTGTCAGGACAGATAGTCAAGCCATGATAAGTCTGCTAAAGAAAAAGCCTAACAAGGATATTGCCCAAGGAAGAATAGCAAGGTGGTATTTTGAATTCCTCAGCTATGATTTTGATATTGAATGGATAAAAGGGGAAAATAATCCACTTGCTGATGCATTAACCAGGGAATTTGCAGGATCTATTTATATAGATTTAGAATTTAACAGTTGTGAATATTATAGATCCGATGGTGCTGCAATGTATATGGCAAATTTTGGTAATGGGAATTTACTAATTCTCCCTTCTCTCCCCAAGGAGATGATCATTACCCTGGTAGAATCATATTTCTTGAATAAATGGCTTAGAAATATGCAGAATCTTATTCATTTCCATCGTCACCAAGGATTAGTAGATCCAGACGAAGAAGAGGACTTCAAAGCAACTTTTGGGTTATTAAGAGCTCCAATTAAATATTGGTGTGGAAATTCTGCAATCCATATCTGCATTAAAGGGTTATTTGGCATGAACTGGTCCAAAGCCAGTAAAATGAATTTACTAAAATGTATAAAATTTGGTTTCATTACACGTATCAGTTTTGACCAAGACACTTTTGAAGAATATGCTGATATTGTTGGTGCCAGATTTAATCTTGATATGGAAGAATTTCTTAACTGTTTGTTTTCAGGATTGTCTTCCACTATCCATGAATGCATAACCCAATATTTGATACATTACCCAAGAACTGGATATCAATTCCCCAGAATTGAATATTATCCTCTTCAAGCTAGATGGAAACCTGAAGTCAAAATTCAAAACATGGAGATCAGCCTAAAGCTAGCACTGCTTGTTGTTCGGAGAGAGCTAGATATGGCCGATTACGTGGTACAGATTGATTATGCCTTCAATTCTCGACTTGATGACTGGGCTAATGTCTATCAAGAATTACCTAACCAGTTACTGGATCTGATTCCTTTCTAAAGGTTAGCACATGGGCTTGTCTGTGCTGTGATGTCACCCACGTTATGATGTGACAATAGGATGCAACCCTATTTTCAAAAAGCATGATCCCCATAGTGACTTTTGGGTGTAAAGTCGGCATGTACGTGACATGTGTCTTAATCACGTTTGTCATCTTTTCTTGTTAACGCCAGTGTTCACATGGCTACAGAAAATTTTGTTGGTTGTTGAATCTTATCTTTGTCTATGCTTTTACCCCGTGGGTCCTGCTACGGATAAGATTCCCTCTTCGTGTCACTCTTTTGATGGTGGAACTCAAAATTTTATCAAAAGAAGGTTAAAGATTAGCTTTGGTGGAACCAGTCTCTTCCTATAAGAGGACACCAAAGACGCCTCTCTCAACAAGTGAAGCACAAAGCGAGTTTATCTTTCTCAAAAGAGTCTAGGTGTTTTAAGTTTAGTTTGAGTCTTCAGACTTATGCTCTCTCCTGCGCCTAGTGCGATCTAGATGATCAGAATCTGATTTTTGTAATAGTGGAATGAGTTTTGAATGCAAAGTTTGCTTATTCTTATTCATTTGTTTTTGTGTCATTTGCGTAATTGGGTTTGGAATCTACCATTTCACCTCTTGAGATCATTAGTTATTGCTCCACACAAATTGGTATCAGAGCCTTGTTATAATGCCAAATCTTGAAATCGAAAGTCAAATTCAAGATACTTTCCATGAAATCTTTTGTCCATCTGGTTTCAGTTTATTTGTCAAAATCCTCTACATAGTTGTTTTTATTCTGGTTATAATTTGGGTCTTGGAGAAGGCCTTGCCTCATTAAGTCTTGTTAGTCTGATTGGAGATACGAGTTGTAAACGACAGTAGCTATTGCTAGTAGCTGTGGACTAGTAGTAAGGCCGTAAATCCCTGTTGAAGCTGAAGGATAGGTGTGTTAAGGGTGAGCAGTTAGTCAGAAATTGTAGCAGCGAACGAATTTAAGGCGACCTCAAGTAAGTTCTATCTCTCCATCATGGCAACTCAAAGAACTACTTGAATATTATCCTCTTCAAGCTAGATGGAAACCTGAAGTCAAGATTCAAAACATGGAGATTAGCCTAAATCCAGCACTGCTTGTTGTCCGGAGAGAGCTAGATATGGCCTATTCTCAAGATTACGTGGTACAGATTGATTATGCCTTCAATTCTCGACTTGATGACTGGGCTAATGTCTATCAAGAATTACCTAACCAGTTACTGGATCCGATTCCTTTAGAAAGGAATCAGATCCAGTAACTGGTTAGGTAATTCTTGATAGACATTAGCCCAGTCATCAAGTCAAAAATTGAAGGCATAATCAATCTGTACCACGTAATCTTGAGAATAGGCCATATCTAGCTCTCTCCGGACAGCAAGCAGTGCTGGCTTTAGGCTGATCTCCATGTTTTGAATCTTGACTTCAGGTTTCCATCTAGCTTGAAGAGGATAATATTCAATTCTGGGGAATTGATATCTAGTTTTTAGGTAAGCCGTGAAATCTATTGTCCATCTAGTTTCAGTTTATTTGTCAAAATCCTCTGCATAGTTGTTGTTTTTATTCTGGTTATAATTTGGGTCTTGGAGAAGGCCTTGCCTCATTAAGTCCTGTTAGTCTGATTGGAGATATGAGTTGTAAATGACAGTAGCTATTGCCAGTAGCTGTGGACCCGCAGTAAGGCCGTAAATCCCTGTTGAAGCCGAAGGATAGGTGTGTTAAGGGTGAGCAGTTAGTCATAAATTGTAGCAGCGAATGAATTTAAGGTGACCTCAAGTAAGTTCTATCTCTCCATCATGGCAACTCAACGCTCATTGAATGCAAGTAGTTCTCTCTCTACTATTATCCATAATTATTTCCAAGATAAAGAAGATCTTGTAGATGAGCATGGCAATTTTAAGTTTCCAGATATTAAGATTTCTGATTTATATCCTGAAAAAGGCATAAAGGAAAAAATGATGAATTCTGTTAGGCAATCTGAGATAAATCTCAAAGTCTCTGGAGTTGGTATATGCCCTGTCTATCTTCCATTCTTATTACCTGAAGACATTAAGAGATGGAAAGCTAAAGGCTTTTTTCATGTACATTTTTCCTTAGTTGATATTATACTACACCCTCATTTTAATTTGATATAGGTGCTGAGTACTTCGCTACTTTAATAGATACTAGATGTAGAATCTGGGATCAAGCAGTTATAGGCCAATTTAAGGGTCGACTTGTTAAGTCATCTGATGAAAAAAAAGGTGGTGACGCTCGTATGTCTGTCAGACCAAACTTCACCATAAATCTTGATGACAAATATGTCCAATCTGCTTTCTGTCTCCTTTTAAAAGTAAAAGGTGTCATTTTACAGCCTGATTCTGTTTATGCAACTATAGGTGGTAGATGTGTGTATAGATTGTTAAATACTATTTTCCCTCCTTCTAAGTTTCCTGCGGGGGTAAGTTATACAGAAGCCAATGCTAATGTTGACAATTACGGTTGACATATAGATTCAACTGGGTTTGAAATAGGTTTTCCTGTAATTGAAAAGTTGATCAACCAAACTCAACCCAAGTTCCAAAATCTTCCTACTTCCTCTTCTGGTTTATTCTATGAACGGCCCAGACAACAAAGTAGAAGACTTGCTAGCATTGACCTTCAGGCATTGCCTGATGAAACCATGTTTATACAACCAGAAGCCTCTTCCAGCGGCCGAAACCTCCTGCTACCAAGATCTCTTTCCAGATCTTATTCTATATCCCATAATTTTCCTAGTACATCCAATAAACCATTTATTGATTATAATCCTGAAGAATCCCTTGGCTCAAGCCATTTTCCCTTATATAGGAAACCATCTGTTAATACATATCCTTCTCGAGCCTCAGCAGCCACTCTTTCTGATCTTAGCAGTAATCCAGAACTCATGGATAGACTAGCTTGACAAGTCAGCCAAAAATTGGCCCTGACTCCTAAAAATGAGCAACAGTCAGATCAGAAAGGAAAAGGTATAAAACTCACCAAGATGGGAGAAAAAGGATGCATGATGAAAGAAAGAATGCCCAAATCTAAGCTCCCTAGGGTTTGCTCTGAAAAGAAGCACAAGTACAAGATGGAACTAAATAATCAGGAACAATAGATTGTAAGTTATGAATCAGGCAGATGGCCTCCTTCTGAAAACTTTACAGTGATAAATCCTGATAAAAAGTCATGGGGAAAATATGAAGCAAGACTTCATACTGAGTTGGGAAAGAAGCAAAAGAATTCTGAAGCCCAACGTAATTGGATGTCCCAATGGATGATTTCTACCCAGGACAACATTGATGACCTGGCTGTAGATGTTAGATTTTCTGCTGACCAAGCTTTAGATACTGTAAATAAAATTGACATAGTTTCTGAAGATCAGCAAAAGCATTTTTCTGTGCTAAAGAATGTAGAACACTACTGTGGAACTCTGTCTAATGAAGTCACCAGTATAGATTATAATGTTACTCAAGTTCATGGAAGTGTGAAAAATATTATTTCCACACAAGAACATCAAGATAATTATCTGACCCACATTTACATAGATCAGCAAAATAATGAATCTTCAAGAAAGATTGCTGATTTAGACAATAAAGCTCTCTTAGAATTTGTTGCTAAGAAGCTAGAAAGAGTCAGATTATATGCAAAAAAGATTAGAGTAACACAAGCTAGAAAAGATAGTTCTAGTGAAGAAGACAGAGATAGAAAAGGAAAAGCAGTAGAAACCAAACATAAAAAGGTTTTAATCCAAAGAAGAAAACCTCTTCATTCTGATGAAAATAAAGTATCTACTTCTAGCAGAAGAACCTCTCATAGAGCCTCTCTTCATGCAGTAATGCCCAAGACCAAAGAACACACTTTGGTAACAAAAGAAGAACCTCTCAGAGATTGGTTAGAAGAGCTAGGGGTAGAACAAGAACAAGAAAGTCCAATTTTCATGGATGAACCTAGATTTGCTAATAAAGAATCTGATGTTGAGACTTCAGATATTGATACTCTTATTCTTTCTAACAGTTTAACTGATTCTGATTCTTCTGTACAGTCTTCTTATGAAGATATTGATTTAAATATTTCTGAGTACAAAGCAATTGAAGGAAAGGATCCTTGGGAGTCATTTAAGAAATTGACTCTAGATATAGAAAGGGAAGTAGTCACAGAAAATCTGAGGCCTGAGCAGATGCGCCCATATGCATCTAGTGGTTATATCCTCAACATAGACAAATTGGTCAACCCTTATGAAGCTATCTATACTTGGACAGATACATTAGAAAATCTCTTTGAAAGAAATGGTTCATGGACAGAACCAGCTAAGGTTCTTTATGCAGTCAGATTAATGTCTAGCAAACTCAGAAATTGGTGGAATAATCTACCAGATCAAGGTCCAATGCCAAAGCATATACCCACACAACCTACAGATCCGATTTTAGTGGATCCAAAGAATTTAGGGAAAGATGACATCTTCCAAGCTGGATTTGATGAATTTAAATGGTTATTAACAGATCTATTCTATGATGACATCTCCAACCAAGCTCTTGAAGCCAATAAAATTCTACAGTCAATGAAACTCAAAAACATAGCAAAGTTTGATGAGTACAATTGTACATTTGAATCTTATATGGTTGCAGAAAATAAAATGCACGATTTAACCACCAAGCAGTATTATTTAAATTCTCTACCTTGTGGTTTAGGTGCATGGGCTCAAGATTATATCATCAGAAAAGAAAATAAACAGCTTGATGATGTTAGTTTTCCTACAGTCAAGAGACTGATAAGATACAAGCTGGAAAAACAATGTTTGTTGGGAGCTCTTCAACTCAACAAAGAGGAATACAATTACACATGTAATTTAAAAGAATTATGTGATCTTCCTCCAATAAATCAGCTCAAATATTTCCAGCAGTTAAAAATCAGTTCAAGAGAAAAGGTTGTGGAAGGAAATGTAAATGTAAAAGTTGCACTCACTCTAGCTACCATGAAGGAGAATTTACATTCAGAAGAAGCAAACATGGTAGAAAACCCTTCAAAATGAAATATAGGGCAATCCCCTATAGAAACAAAAGGTATTCCACATACCTCCATTTTTGTTAAGAAAAAAGGATAATGAAGCCCCGAAGGGAGTCAAATGCTTCATTTGCAAAGGACCACATTATGCTACTAATTGTCCAAAGAAATTAAATCCCGGTACAAAGATTTATGCTATGTTTGAAAAGCAAAATCCAGGATGGGAAGTAGTAGAAAGTAGCACTACTACTGATGAATTATATGAGTTAATAGAAATTGTTCCTGATACTAGTCTTATGCTAAGATTCAAAGATGTTAAGGATAGATATAGACAATCAAAGAATTTGTCTAATTCTGATTCCAGTTCAGAATCCTCCGATCCCGATGAAGATTTTTTAACTTCATTGCTTAAGCATACTTTGCAAGATCTCAAAGTATGGATTCAGATTGAAAAGTCTAAAGATCCTTACAAATTGGCAGGAACAAAATAGGATAGAAAGAAAGTTGTCCACGAGCATCTTTCTAAACTTAAAAGTTTAGAATCAGAAAAAGCTGAAGTTGAGAAACAAATTAAAGTACAAAAAAGACCTTCTAAGAAGGATACTAGAGATTGAGATCATGGGTACAAAGTTCCTCCATGGCAGAAAAAAGATAAGGAACCTTCCAAAGCTTCCTCCTCTAAATCCAAAAGTTCTGATTCTGAGATTATTACTATATTTAAGAAATTTGATCTTCTAATCTCTGATGTCACAGATCTTAAAAGATTGGTAAAATCTCAACAGAAAGAAATAAGAAATCTTTCTTCCACAGTGGGAGAAATAAAAGATCTTCTTCTCAAAGCAGATCAAAATGTTGAGACAGACCACAAATCAGCCACAGAAGAACAGTCAATGGCAGAATCAGACTCTGAGCAGAGCAGTACAAGCAATAGCTTAATTCATAAAATAAGAGATAGAAATTGCTCTCTATTGCTTGCTAATAATGGTAATTATATCCGGATAAATTTTTGTTTCCTAGGATATAAAAAGATCCCTCTTGATGCATTTGTAGATACAGGTTCTTCAAGATCCCTAGCAAAAACAAATGCTATACCTTCTCACTATTGGAAAGAAAAGCCAGATCTTCCTCATAGCTATGCTATCAATGGTGAAAGGATTCAGATTGGAAGGTACGCACAGGATGTTCACATAGAAATTATGGGTAAAACATTCATCACTGATTTCATTGAATATAATGGTTTAGAAGATGATGTTTTATTAGGATTTCTATTTCTAGCAAAGTATGAGCCTCTCCAATTTTGGAAGCACAAAATTTCCTTACGACATGAAGATGACCAAGTGGAAATCCCTACTTTGAAGATTTTCAATCATAAATTTGACAATAATGGAAAAAAGAAATAGAAAGAATCAGCCAAAGAAGCTGCAGAACAAATTCCTGGTGTTTTTCAGGAAATCAAAAACAGATTCAGAGATTTTTTGAGTTGCCTGAACTATATCTCCCCTTTTTATAAAGGATTGGCTGAGGATCGTAAGGCTATACAAACACACCTCAAAGAAGGATGGTCTCTTCAAGCTACAGAAGCAACTCAGAGGATTAAAGCAAAATGCCAATTTTTGCCATCCCTCCAAAACCCGGTACCAGACCTACCTCTATTTCTCTATACTGATGCTTCTGATAATACATGGTCTGCTGTGTCAATACAGGAAGAAGAGACGAGAAAAAAGAATATCTGCGGCTATCGCTCAGGAACATTTTTAGATTCTGAAGGCAGATATCACATTTATGAGAAAGAGATTCTAGCAGGACTGGAGAAGTTTAAAATTTTCCTCAAACCAGTCCATTTTATAGTCAGAACTGACAGTCAAGCCATGAGAAGCCTGTTGAAGAAAAAACCCAACAAAGACATAGCTCAAGGACGAAGTGCAAGATGGTATTTTAAATTCCTCAGTTATAATTTTGAAATAGAATGGATCAAAGGAGAGAATAATCCTCTTGCCGATGCCCTAACCAGAGAACTTGCAGGTTCTATATACACAGATCTTGAATTCAATAATTGTGAATACTATAGATCTGATGGTGCAGCCATGTATATGGCAAATTTCGGCTAGGGTAATTTATCAATTCTTCCTTCTCTCCCCAAAGAAATAGTTATTATTCTGCTGGAATCCTATTTTCTGAACAAATGGCTTAGAAATATGCAGAATCTTATTCATTTACATCATCACCAAGGATTAGTAGATCCAGACAAAGAAGAGGACTTCAAAGCAACTTTTGGGTTATTAAGAGCTCCAATTAAATATTGGTGTGGAAATTCTGCAATCCATATCCGCATTAAAGGGTTATTTGGCATGAACTGGTCCAAAGCCAGTAAAATGAATTTACTAAAATGTATAAAATTTGGTTTCATTACACGTATCGGTTTTGACCAAGACACTTTTGAAGAATATGCTGATATTGTTGGTGCCAGATTTAATCTTGATATGGAAGAATTTCTTAACTATTTGTTTTCAGGATTGTCTTCCACTATCCATGAATGCATGACCCAATATTTGATACATTACCCAAGAACTGGATATCAATTCCCCAGAATTGAATATTATCCTCTTCAAGCTAGATGGAAACATGGAGATCAGCCTAAAGCCAGCACTGCTTGCTGTCCAGAGAGAGCTAGATATGGCCTATTCTCAAGATTACGTGGTACAGATTGATTATGCCTTCAATTCTCGACTTGATGACTGGGCTAATGTCTATCAAGAATTACCTAACCAGCTAATGGATCTTATTCCTTTCTAAATGTTAGCACATGGGCTTGTCTGTGCTGTGATGTCACCCACGTTATGATGTGACAATAGGATGCAATCCCATTTTCAAAAAGCATGATCCCCATAGTGACTTTTGGGTGTAAAGTCGGCATGTACGTGACATTTGTCTTAATCACATTTGTCATCTTTTCTTGTTAACGCCAGTGTTCACATGGCTATGGAAAAGTTTTTTGGTTGTTGAATCTTATCTTTGTCTATGCTTTTACCCCGTGGGTCCTGCTACGGATAAGATTCCCTCTTCGTGTCACTCTTTTGATGGTGGAACTCAAAATTTTATCAAAAGAAGGTTAAAGATCAGCTTTGGTGGAACCAGTCTCTTCCTATAAGAGGACCCCAAAGACGCCTCTCTCAACAAGCGAAGCACAAAGCAAGTTTATCTTTCTCAAAAGAGTCTAGGTGTTTTAAGTTTAGTTTGAGTCTTCAGACTTATGCTCTCTCCTGCGCCTAGTGCGATCTGGATGATCAGAATCTGATTTTTGTAATAGTGGAATGAGTTTTGAATGCAAAGTTTGCTTATTCTTATTCATTTGTTTTTGTGTCATTTGCGTAATTGGGTTTGGAACAATAACCAAAGATCTCAAGAGGTGAAATGGTAGATTCCAAACCCAATTATGCAAATGACACAAAAACAAATGAATAAGAATAAGCAAACTTTGCATTCAAAACTCATTCCACTATTACAAAAATCAGATTATGATCATCCAGATCACACTAGGCGTAGGATAGAGCATAAGTCTGAAGACTCAAACTAAACTTAAAACACCTAGACTCTTTTGAGAAAGATAAACTCGCTTTGTGCTTCGCTTGTTGAGAGAGGCGTCTTTGGGGTCCTCTTATAGGAAGAGACTGGTTCCACCAAAGCTGATCTTTAACCTTCTTTTGATAAAATTTTGAGTTCCACCATCAAAAGAGTGACACGAAGAGGGAATCTTATCCGTAGCAGGACCCACGGGGTAAAAGCATAAACAAAAATAAGATTCAACAACCAACAAACTTTTTCGTAGCCATGTGAACACTAGCGTTAACAAGAAAGGATGACAAACGTGATTAAGACACATGTCACGTACATGCCGACTTTACACCCAAAAGTCACTATGGGGATCATGCTTTTTGAAAATAGGGTTGCATCCTATTGTCACATCATAACGTGGGTGACATCACGGCACAAACAGGTCCATGTGCTAACCTTTAGAAAGGAATCGGATCCAGTAACTGGTTAGGTAATTCTTGATAGACATTAGCCCAGTCATCAAGTCGAGAATTGAAGGCATAATCAATCTGTACCACGTAATCTTGAGAATAGGCCATATCTAGCTCTCTCTGGATAGCAAGCAGTGCTGGCTTTAGGCTGATCTCCATGTTTTGAATCTTGACTTCAGGTTTCCATCTAGCTTGAAGAGGATAATATTCAATTATGGGGAATTGATATCCAGTTCTTGGGTAATGTATCAAATATTGGGTCATGCATTCATGCATAGTGGAAGACAATCCTGAAAACAAACAGTTAAGAAATTCTTCCATATCAAGATTAAATCTGGCACCAACAATATCAGCATATTCTTCAAAGGTGTCTTGGTCAAAACTGATACGTGTAATGAAACCAAATTTTACACATTTTATTAAATTCATTTTATTGGCTTTGGACCAGTTCATGCCAAATAACCCTTTAATGTGGATATGGATTGCAGAATTTCCACACCAATATTTAATTGGAGCTCTTAATAACCCAAAAGTTGCTTTGAAGTCCTCTTCTTCGTCTGGATCTACTAATCCTTGGTGATGATGGAAATGAATAAGATTCTGCATATTTCTAAGCCATTTGTTCAGAAAATAGGATTCCAGCAGAATAATAACTATTTCTTTGGGGAGAGAAAGAAGAATTGATAAATTACCCTGGCCGAAATTTGCCATATACATGGCTGCACCATCAGATCTATAGTATTCACAATTATTGAATTCAAGATCTGTGTATATAGAACCTGCAAGTTCTCTGGTTAGGGCATCGGCAAGAGGATTATTCTCTCCTTTGATCCATTCTATTTCAAAATTATAACTGAGGAATTTAAAATACCATCTTGCACTTCGTCCTTGAGCTATGTCTTTGTTGGGTTTTTTCTTCAACAGGCTTCTCATGGCTTGACTGTCAGTTCTGACTATAAAATGGACTGGTTTGAGGAAAATTTTAAACTTCTCCAGTCCTGCTAGAATCTCTTTCTCATAAATATGATATCTACCTTCAGGATCTAAAAATTTTCCTGAGCGATAGCCGCAGATATTCTTTTTTCTTGTCTCTTCTTCCTATATTGACACAGCAGACCATGTATTATCAGAAGCATCAGTATAGAGAAATAGAGGTAGGTCTGGTACCGGGTTTTGGAGGGATGGAAAAAATTGGCATTTTGCTTTAATCCTCTGAGTTGCTTCTGTAGCTTGAAGAAACCATCCTTCTTTGAGGTGTGTTTGTATAGCCTTACGATCCTCAGCCAATCCTTTATAAAAAGGGGAGATATAGTTCAGGCAACTCAAAAAATCCCTGAATCTTTTTTTGATTTCCTAAAAAACACCAGGAATTTGTTCTGCAGCTTCTTTGGCTGATTCTTTCTATTTCTTTTTTCCATTATTGTCAAATTTATGATTGATAATCTTCAAAGTAGGGATTTCCACTTGGTCATCTTCATGTCTTAAGGAAAATTTGTGCTTCCAAAATTGGAGAGGCTCATACTTTGTTAGAAATAGAAATCCTAATAAAACATCATCTTCTAAACCATTATATTCAATGAAATCAGTGATGAATGTTTTACCCATAATTTCTATGTGAACATCCTGTGCGTACCTTCCCATCTAAATCCTTTCACCAGTGATAGCATAGCTGTGAGGAAGATCTGGCTTTTCTTTCCAATAGTGAGAAGGTATAGCATTTGTTTTTGCTAGGGATCTTGAAGAACTTGTATCTACAAATGCATCAAGAGGGATCTTTTTATATCCTGGGAAACAAAAATTTATCCGGATATAATTACCATTATTAGCAAGCAATAGAGAGCAATTTCTATCTCTTATTTTATGAATTAAGCTATTGCTTGTACTGCTCTGCTCAGAGTCTGATTCTGCCATTGACTGTTCTTTTGTGGCTGATTTGTGGTCTGTCTCAACATTTTGATTTGCTTTGAGAAGATCTTTTATTTCTCCCACTGTGGAAGAAATATTCCTTATTTCTTTCTGTTGAGATTTTACCAATCTTTTAAGATCTGTGACATCAGAGATTAGAAGATCAAATTTCTTAAATATAGTAATAATCTCAGAATCAGAACTTTTGGATTTGGAGGAGGAAGCTTTGGAAGGCTCCTTATCTTTTTTCTGCCATGGAGGAACTTTGTACCCATGATCTCAATCTCTAGTATCCTTCTTAGAAGGTCTTTTTTGTACTTTAAGCTGTTTCTCAACTTCAGCTTTTTCTGATTCTAAAATTTTAAGTTTAGAAAGATGTTGGTGGACAGCTTTCTTTCTGTCCTCTTTTGTTCCTGCAAATTTGTAAGGATCTTTAGACTTTTCAATCTGAATCCATACTTTGAGATCTTGCAAAGTATGCTTAAGCAATGAAGTTAAAAAATCTTCATCGGGATCAGAGGATTCTGAACTGGAATCAGAATTAGACAAATTCTTTGATTGTCTATATCTATCCTTAACATCTTTGAATCTTAGCATAAGACTAGTATTAGGAACAATTTCTATTAACTCATATAATTCATCAGTAGTAGTGCTACTTTCTACTACTTCCCATCCTAGATTTTTCTTTTCAAACATAGCATAAATCTTGTACGAGGATTTAATTTCTTTGGACAATTAGTAGCATAATGTGGTCCTTTGCAAATGAAGCATTTGACTCCCTTCGGGGCTTCATTATCCTTTTTTCTTAACAAAAATGGAGGTCTGTGGAAAGACCTTTTGTTTCTATAGGGGATTGCCCTATATTTCCTTTTGAAGGGTTTTCTACCATGTTTGCTTCTTCTGAATGTATATTCTCCTCATGGTAGCTAGAGCGAGTGCAACTTTTACATTTAAATTTCCTTCCACAACCTTTTCTCTTGAACTGCTTTAACTGCAGGAAATCTTTGAGCTGATTTATTGGAGGAAGATCACAGAATTCTTTTAAATTACATGTGTAATTGTATTCCTCTTTGTTGAGTTGAAGAGCTCCCAACAAACATTGTTTTTCCAGCTTGTATCGTATCAGTCTCTTGACTGTAGGAAAACTAACATCATCAAGCTGTTTATTTTCTTTTCTGATGATATAATCTTGAGCCCATGCACCTAAACCACAAGGTAGAGAATTTAAATAATATTGCTTGGTGGTTAAATCATGCATTTTATTTGCTGCAACCATATAAGATTCAAATGTACAATTTTACTCATCAAACTTTGCTAAGTTTTTGAGTTTCATTGACTGCAGAATTTTATTGGCTTCAAGAGCTTGGTTGGAGATGTCATCACAGAATAGATCTGTTAATAACCATTTAAATTCATCAAATCCAGCTTGGAAGATGTCATCTTTCCCTAAATTCTTTGGATCCACTAAAATCAGATCTGTAGGTTGTGTGGGTATATGCTTTGGCATTGGACCTTGATCTGGTAGATTATTCCACCAATTTCTGAGTTTACTAGACATTACAAAAATTTCTGAGTTTACCAGAAGCAACTCAGAGGATTAAAGCAAAATGCCAATTTTTTCCATCCCTCCAATACCCGGTACCAGACCTACCTCTATTTCTCTATACTGATGCTTCTGATAATACATGGTCTGCTGTGTCAATACAGGAAGAAGAGACGAGAAAAAAGAATATCTGCGGCTATCACTCGGGAACATTTTCAGATTCTGAAGGCAGATGTCACATTTATGAGAAAGAGATTCTAGCAGGACTGGAGAAGTTTAAAATTTTCCTCAAACCAGTCCATTTTATAGTCAGAACTGGAAGTCAAGCCATGAGAAGCCTGTTGAAGAAAAAACCCAACAAAGACATAGCTCAAGGACGAAGTGCAAGATGGTATTTTAAATTCCTCAGTTATAATTTTGAAATAGAATGGATCAAAGGAGAGAATAATCCTCTTGCTGATGCCCTAACCAGAGAACTTGCAGGTTCTATATACACAGATCTTGAATTCAATAGTTGTGAATACTATAGATCTGATGGTGCAGCCATGTATATGGCAGATTTCGGCCAGGGTAATTTATCAATTCTTCCTTCTCTCCCCAAAGAAATAGTTATTATTCTGCTGGAATCCTATTTTCTGAACAAATGGCTTAGAAATATGCAGAATCTTATTCATTTCCATCATCACCAAGGATTAGTAGATCCAGACGAAGAAGAGGACTTC